>VUQR01033011.1:41683-120775 GCA_015108515.1 Hemichromis elongatus
AAATAGCAAAAGGACAAAAAAAAAAAAAAAAAAAGCCAGAAAGACAATTTTGCTAAATCATGAAAATGCAGCTCAGCTGCAATACAGCAAGTTTGCAAGCCATAAATAAACACATTTGAAAAGGAAACACATTCACTAATGTTCAGCTCAGTCCAGGCAATGAACAGACAAATTACAAAAGCCTGCAGTATTGCACCTCTCAACTATACCAATTGTGAATGCATTGCATGTGATATGAGGTACTTATAGTCCTGGGGGCTAAAACTAAGAAATAGACTGCTGATGTATAGCAGCAAAAGTTAGCTTTGGATTAGCTTCACATGATAACAGTTTCAAAAATAACAGGAAAAAGGGGTTCTGATACAGCACACATAAATTCATGCTAGTGCATGCTTTTTCCCTTTCATATTAAAATGCTACAAAACAGTCAGAGAGTGATTACAAGAAGTATTTGCCTAACAATTCTTTTAAATATGTGCATAACAATTACTTTGGGTGAAAAGTCAGGTTGATTGCTTGTCTGCTGAAGTGAACTGACAGCGTTCCAGCCCAGTCAAAAATTCCACTAAATTTTTTGCAACACAAGGCACAGTGGAAATTTGATGTTAATTTAACATAAATATTTGCTCTAGTGGTTGAAATAGGAACTAAAGGTCTAAGATGGATTGAGGTGGACACATTTATTTTACTCCAGTCACCATCCTAGACTCTGGAGCTGAACAAGGGTGCAGTGATAATTAGAATAAATCTTGTCTCATTAATGACAGTGGAGCATGAGATCCCTATGGAACTGGGATGCCCACACACACACACACACACACACACACACACACACACACCTACACACACAGACCCAGTGATCCTCATGAGCACACAATGACTCTTGTAAAAAATTCCAAGGGAAGGCAAAAAGAAAGTCTCTGACTTCTGCAGTTGTGCGTTTTGAGAGTGTAATGTTTTTATTTCACAGAAACCAAAAAAACAAAACCTGAGGAGGAAGGTAATGTTTCAATTCTTAAAAGTAATTATTGTTATTATATTACATGCTCATTAAAACCTTACCTGTGATAGGAACAACACTGCTGCAGCATTATTCAGAATGCCGACGCACAGCGGCAGAGAATTAGCTGCATAGCTGCAGATATTCACTGAGCCCCTGAGAGGACAAGCAGGAGTCGTTCTTATTCCTGTCACACTGCCCCGAGCTCCGCAACACACTCCTCACACAAAAATCAGACAGTCGGAAAAGGGAAACAGATTGTGCCGTGATTGAGGTTGTTTAAGTCTGGGCCCGACATTATTATCCAACAAGCTACACAGGACAGGCAACCTCTGCCAACCAAGCATCTAACACAACAAGAGAGTAAACAGTCCAGGTCAAGAAGGGGATGCCTTCTCATAACCAGAAAATTACTGTGATGCTTTCCACCTGTTTGACAGTTTATGTTGTTTCTTGCTTTCATGTTGCTTGTTGACCTTGTTAAATTATTACTGATGTGTTTGTTTTTGTCTTTTAATTTAATTTAATTAAGATATATTATAAGCCTGCGAGGCTCAAATACAACTAAAGACAGGAGGTCATTTTGGTTCTTTAGGTCAGACTTAATTTAATATTTTATCCATCCCCTCCCGCTTATCCTTTTCAGGGTCGCAGGGGGCACTGGAGCCTATACCAGCTGTCTTAGGGCGAGAGGCAGGGTACACCCTTGACAGGTCGCCAGTCTGTCGCAGGGCTAACACATACACAGAGACAACCAATCGTACTCACACCTATGGCCAATTTAGTGCTTCCACTTAACCTATCCCTACTAACTGCATGTCTTTGGCCTGTAGGAGGAAGCAGGAGTACCCAGGGAGAACCCATGCAAACACGGGGAAAACATGCAAACTTCACACAGAAAAACGTCAGCCTGATGGTAGAATTGAACTAAGGACCCTCTTGTTGTGAGGCAACAGTGCTAACCACTGGCAGCACGGTGGCACAGTGGTAGCCATACCACCATGAGCACGCCTAATCTCATCTGATCTCGGAAGCTACGCAGGGTTGGGCTTGGTTAGTACTTAATATTTTATTTAAAATAAAAAAGCACCTAGAGGGCTAAGGTGGCTCATTTCACATTTTACACTCTCTGTTATCCTAGTGTTAGATAAGCCTCTTGTCGAGGCACACACCCAGCTAAACCCAGCATTCGATGCCAGCTTCCTCTTGTAGGCTACTGTAAATGGGAACGCTACACAGGACAGGCAACCTGTGCCAACCAATCATCTAACACAACAAGAGAGTAAACAGTCTATTTTCTTCAGTATTTGTCTTTTTTAAGGTAGATGAAAAATGAGCTGGATGACAGAGTGGAGGAGACAAACAGTTTGAAGGTAATTCAAAGAGAGCTAGAATAGTTAAGTATTTATCTACAAATGTACAGCCTGTTCTTATAGCTCTGATCATGGCCACACTGAGCTCATTTCTACTTGTAATGGCCTTTCAACACTTAGTGCTTAATAATATATAAGTACAATAAGTACAGTTTTAACACTGCTATCACCAAACTATAAACAGTACACAGTAATAAAAAGGACCCATTTTCAGAAATATTAACAACCTTCTTCTCTGGGAAATTCAGCATGTAAACTACCAGTTGACTAGCACTAAATAGACAAAGGCAGTGCACAAGCAACTAAAAACCTATATACTCCGTAAGAATCTAATGACATAAAACCAAAAAAAAACCATAGTAAATGTTGAGTTTATAGTCATCAAATGGACAGAAATGAGACTCTAAATTAATGCTAATAAAGTCCATTATCAACAAAATTAGGTGAAAAGATGAATATTCTGTTATAGCTGTCTCTCATTTGGGTTTAAAATTATGAGCAGAAAGCTAACGATAGCTGAGTACATAGCAGTATATCACGGTTGCTTCCTAAAGTATCTCATTTAATTTTTCATTATTTCACACGCCTCAATGGGCTGATTCATTTCTAGTCTTCTTTTTAGTACGGAGCAAGGGCATTGCAATGAAAAGTAATTGGTCCCACAGTATATACACACACTTCTCTCTTAGAGGCCATGTGAAAAATAAACATCTTTCTACCCCGCTGGATATTTAAAAATAGCTTAAAATGATTTCTCTCTCTTCATTCCAGTGTTCCAAGCTGAGGAGTAAGAGTGAGAGTGAAAATCCCACTGAGATGACACTTCATTTAGGAAAGATACTTCCAGTACAAGTTTTTCAATTAAAAGCTCCAGTACCTCAGACAATTGTGTCACTCTAGCTATGCACTGAGGAGGAAAGGCAGGCAGACTGCTAAGCTCTCTGCAATCACGTGTTGTCAACTCTTGCCAATATAACGGGCCTCATTTCTCTGATGCACTGCATTAGGAACGATGACTGACACTTAAAGAAGCCCTATTTAAGCCATACGTCCATAGCGTCAATGTCTGCCTGCACACTACTCTTTCATCTGATGGAAATCTGTGAAATTATGCAGAAATAAACTGCCAAGCACATGCATCTTGATAACTGGGTGCAGTAAAATATTGTCAGATCGTTCAAGCAAGGCTACAGTGTTTCTTAGTAATAGCTACGGTTACTAATCATCCATCATTGTCCCAATTTTGGATATTGAAGGAATGTCAAGTTAACAAATGATGTGATGTTTACAGTAACATAGCCCACTAGATTTAGAAGTCAGGCTGTTCAACCAACATAGACTAATTTAGAGAAAATTGGGCTTTGAGGCCTTGGTTATTGCTGTAAAGAACAGAGCAATTATTGATCCTCTGAGTTTGTAATTGACTTTTAGATGCATTCTAAATGATGTTAGCAAGGCTGGCCATGGAAGGGAGAGACAGCATGAATGGCATACAGATTGTCCTAATACACAGCAAACCAGTATGACCTTGGCTGCTGACATGAAAAATCAAACCAGTCGTAGTGTTTGGTGGGTTAAAAAAAAAAGGTCCCCAAAATAAAAAACACAATATTAGTTTTTACATGCCTTCCTCTGTAAATCTGTAAAATACAGTATAATTTTAGTTTATAAAACATATTATTATTTATAGTTGTTACTATAAATTACCAGTCTTTCTGGCCTGTGCCTAAAAATCTAGCTTTGTGCTGGCTCAACTTACATATTGGATGAAAACATATAAATGGTATTAACTTAGTGAAATGCCTTTCAAAAAATGCTTTACAATGTTTTTACATATTGCATTACACACAGTATTACATTTTACACAATGTTTTGAATTTTGATTCTGTTTTTAGTTTTTTTTTTCTTTTGATATTTTCACTCCAAATTTACTGCAGGTGAGTTTTGTCCACCTCTGCTTCCAGTAAGTCAATCGCTATTCCCAGTATATACATTTGTAATCCCCCATTTTCTCCTTGTGTAAGTAGGCAAGCTTACCCAGCATTTCCTTGTGCTTCATTTGTTACTTGAAAATACTCCTCTCTGTCTAAATTTTCCATGTGGATGTTTGTTCTTTGGTGTTTCTATATGCGAGAACATTTACCTTCTCTTCAACTGTTTGCTATGCTACCTAACTTATGAATCACCCAGCCCCGCATTAAGGATGTAGATTTTGGATTATTACCTATCCTTTTGAAACACTTAAACACTCCAAAATCTCCATAGTTAAATTATCTGAAATGTTTAAAGCATTAAACATAAGTATAGATGGGACTTTGAGACCAGCTGTATCAAAGTAGTTTGGTTCCTTGAAATTGTTAGTCTGCTTGCCTATCGATTCCGCTTGTACTACACTCTGCTGATTTCAGTTTGTGTGCTGGAGGAGGAAAATAGTGTTGCAGTCTACAGTGAGGATATGGACATTACTTTTATTTTTCCTGCACAAAAGGACAAGAGCAAGAGGGTGAAGTGCAAACCTCATGCAAACCTCTGCACAGGCTGAGGTGATAATAAAGCCGAGCGAATGCCGACCCATGCCCAGCAGCCAGACCCTGAACTTCAACAGGTAACAAAGGGATGAGCAGTCAGGCTGCAGCCTCTGTTTCTACCTCTCTATGTTTCTAAAGTAGGATCAGCGTGGCGATCACTTTAAAGTCTGTTTCTGCTGGTTTTCATCTTTGCTTTGTGCTGTTGGCTTTGTGCTTGTACATGTGTGTCCTCATTAGGATAGGGATTTGTGTTGGTGTGTGGGACGGTGGCCTCAGGCTTATTTTAATAAATGGTAATTATGAGACCATGCATTTCAGGCCATTTTACGGAGAAACTTGAAAGTAATGTGACAAGTTGTGTAACAAATTACTTTCTCCTGAGAGTAATTAAGTAGCATTTTGCATTATTTTTAAGAAAAGTGTTCAGTGTTATATGTTTAATACATTACTATTTTTCAAGCAGTGACCCCAACAATGGATGCCTCCAACATGTACAAACATTTGACCTTATTCAATTAATTTGAAAAAAATGTAATGTCTTTGATATGTTGCTTAGAGATGGTGATGACTATCAAAGCGGAGCCAATGAGAATAAGTAAAAGAATCATCAAGGAACGGAATCATTAAGTGATATCAATAATGAAATTGCAATCCCCGAATTCTTATCAATAACCATGCCTAATCAAAAGCCAGTTGAAGTAACCAATCAAGGAAACAATATTTGTTTAGAGATTTTTTACAGGCCTTAGTCAAAAACTGATTTACATAAAATAATCTAAGACATTACAAAAATTAAGAGGTGAAGATGTACACCTCTGCAGTATGTCCAATATGTCCAATGTGTCCTGTATTATTCCAATAGGAATTTGAATAAAACAACACTTGACCTTTAGGGACTTATTTGTGATTATCACTTCTGATGTTTCTTTGGAGAAAATATTAATTATTACACTTCATTACGAATGGATTGCATTTTCACATATGCAAGTAGTTTCGTTTTTCTTTTTTCTTTTCTTTTCTGTCCTGGTCAGAAAATTTGGGTTAAAATGTCTCAATAGCACCCAGTGCTGCAAATTATGGTTTATCAGATTGTAAAATAAGAATACATATGTAGATTTTTTTAATTTATTTATTTGGATGACTCATAAAGAACAAATATATGTATTTTAAGAGAAACTTAAATCACTAGATTGAAGTCAAGGTTTAAAAGTGAAGGAATATAAGTAGCAAAGGGTGGGACATTCCTGGTGTCCAATCCCCAGTGAAAGTGTTGCCCTTGAATGAGAATAATGTTGCTGATTAATCAACAACTAAACAAGAACAGTCATCTACATTAAGAGCGGGAAATCATGACAGGCACTTTCATAGTGGTTTATCCCCACCAGAGTAAATTAGCGATCCATCCAAGTATCCAGGAAAGACTGGGGTCAGGCGTTTCTGCAACGTCAGAAGTGACTAATTACCAACAGCTGAGCCACCCTTACAGAACCGAGGAGAGCTCAGCTAGGATAAATGAGATGTGCAAGGCAAAAGCTTAAATAAGTTTTGTCAAGTCATCACATGCAGATGACACTTTTTTATACCAACCAACACCGAAATGTGAATGCATGCAGACATCAGAAGTTGTTTCACCAGGGATCTTAACAGAAAATGCTTAACAGAAAATGCATGAAAACCTACAGTGTCTCGATGAACAACTATAGTTTTAAGTGTTTTCCAGTCACAGGAATACTATTTATCCATTTTAAGCCACTTTCTTGGTGCACAGTCTCTTGATTTTTGTCAATTTAAAACAAAAATAAGAAGCATGTTCAAATGTTTACTCTTTTTTTTTGCATTATCCAATCTTCCCCGCTCGTCCCAAATTAACCACCCTAGTGTAAATATTCATTAATACAGTCAATTAGCAAATCCAAAGATGTGTTAATTTATGTACTCATTCTACTGTAGATTCTGACATAAACGCTCATTTTTAATTTTTAAGATAAACGTCTTTCTAAATTGATGTCAAATTGGTGACATTTCATTAATTGAATTAACAGCTTCCTTAATTAACACCATGTAACTCTGCAGAAGTGAGAACCACTGATATTAAAAATGAATGCTCATTTATTAATATCAAACCTTGTATCTCAATACCCAATACTTAAATGTGATACGTTTTAAAAAACAGATTAACTATATTGTCTCCCATTTTAGTGTTTCAACATTTTGGCTGTTGAAACAATTTATTTAACATGTATGAGTAACACAGCAGCCGGATGTTGTTTTCATTGATTTTTCACATCTGAATGTTGAGTGGCAACCACAACACTAAGCCACTAATGAAAATGATATAGTTTGATATAACACAATAGTGCTTTCACTTTCCATAGATAAAGAAGAACTAAGAAATGGGTCAACTGAATATAATATAGAGCAATGTTATTGATTCAATGCATCCGAGTGTGAATGATGAAGAGTAAAGAACAAAATCAGTGAATGCAAAAATAGTCTTGCCTGCATAAATAAAACTGTATTTTAAATCCAGAAGTAATGAGGGAAAGAAAAAGGCAAAAACAGCAAGATAAATGAACTGGTACTTATGTAGCACTTTTCTAACTCAAAGCACTTGTTACTACAAGCCTCATTCACAGACCCATTACTACAGCACTTTATTCTCCCTTATGTGCTTTCTAGTTTTCACACACACATCGGAGGTAATTAGTATCCATATCTCACCCCACAGTGGTTTGGCAATGCTTCAGTGGAGTGCAGGAACTGGGGATCGAGCCACTAACCTTCCATTTGGGAGATGACCGCTCTGCCTCTTGAACCACAGCTGAACCACAAAGATTTCATGTTTGATTTTGTAAATACTGTAGTCTATCATCCACTTTTAGGTGGTTAGATATAGTTACAGCAAACTCTGTGTACACAAATTCCAAACCTTGTCTCATTTAAATTTTTGCCAGTTTTTCTGAAAATTTAACGAGTCAATTTGTTAAATGTAAGAGTTAAATAAAGAATAGGTTTTTCTTTAGCTACAACTGCACAACATAATTGCTCACAACCTGGATGCTTGCCAGTTATCTCTCCTCGTGACTTTGGCCACTTCCTGAAAAGGTGAAGCTGAAGATTTTGAAACACTGGAAGAGCTTGACCTTGCATTGCAGAGGCACAAATATAGCAGGATGCAATGTTACTTTTATGGAATGATTTGTAAATGACTGCTGTGATGAGAAGAGATTATATTGATCTCGAGATTAAAGTTAAAGAATTAAAAAAATATTGGTATCAAACAATTTATATTTATTTAGCTATTGAAAAAACCCCAGAGAGGTGAATGGTTTGCTCAGTGTCTGCATGATTTTGGCATACCCTCTCCCAGTATGTTTAAATGGAAGGATCGATATATTTGCAAAAGGATGTTTGCATGATTTCAAAATTAAAGTGGAAAAATTTCTTGCTTGGCAAAAAATTGGCAAGAGATTCTTCAAATCTATAATCTATACTATAATCTTTATAAAACTTACATTTATTAGTCTACACTGCATGAAATCAAAGCAAAGGAGGAAAACATTTAAAAGCTTTATTGTGATCTGTTGTTTGAAATAAAAAACTGCCATAAACCTTCTTGGGTGGAAAAATGCTGAAGGATAGAGAACCAGCTCAACGGGGGAAAGGCCTACCCATAAATACACCAATTATTGTGTCTTTTTAAACTCATCTTTGCTTTTTCTACCTTTTCTTTTTTGTTTCTTCTCTAGGCGTGTCTGCTTGGACTCCACCTCTGACTTAGGAGATTGGCCACATCTCCTGAAAATGTATAAATGTTTTAATTTTACTTTACTTTTCATGACAGTTCTGCAGAGATGTGTTCTTATTTTAGATTTGTTCAAAATTTTACCAAAATTAAATAAGTTGAATTTTCCCTTGAAATGCCAGTGGACAGTGTTTTTAAACTTATTATGATCCACAGCCACACAAACCCAATCAACTTTGATATTTCACACCCTCCTCCTCCCTGTCTTCTCTACTCTCATTCCAGTTACAGCTCACCTGATACTTGTCTCACCCATCCATCACTCCCTCCTCTTAGTGACACCGTAGAGCATGCAGCAAGCTGCATGCACATAAATGTTCAATGGCCATGGGACCAAAGTCTAACTGAAGAGTTCAGTCAGGCTGCAAGGTCACTTTGACCTCTGCTAAAGCTGAAAGTACACATGCTCTTCTGGGATACGCTGTCCAGTGTGCAACAGTAATGACAACTTGATGAATGATGCAGCTGAGGGACATAGTAGATCATTCTGCCTTCATGCACTTCCACCAGAGAAAACCTGGCTGACAGGTACAGGGGTTAAGAAAGGTGAAACAGGTTTGTTGGAGCTACACAGATGACAAGCCTGAAGCTGTGACTACTTTGTACCAATCATAACCTCATCCACTGCATTTAGACATTACAGCCAACTGTAGGTAAGTTACTTTCATGTGGCCATCTATCACAGGCACCCACAGGGACCAAGCTGACTGAAAACTGGGCTAACACAAACTGTTAACCTCATTTAAATAGTGCCAAATGTTTTAGGAGCTAACCTTCCCCGAGGCGAAAGCCAAACTGGGGTAAAGACAGCTAAGAAGTCTCAGAAGCACTGAGGAATAACATCTCCAATTTATAGTCATTTGATGTTGGTTGGATCCTTTTTAATTAAGGTAAAATAAAAAACTATACATCTTTTTAGATGTATACATATATTAATTGTATTTATTTTATTAATTTATACTACTGTGTTTGTATATAACTTCAAGAAGAGATAATTAGAGTAATTACCTATTTTAGTTTCTATTAAATCATTTTCTAGACTGACCAACACTTTGTTGTCTGTTAAAGTTCCCAAAAATATAAAAAAGTGGATTAAGGAACTTTTGTAAACCTCATATCTGAAAAAGAACAACAACAATAGGTTGAGCATTGATTAAAAATGCCTAAGGGTTTTGGATGCCCTACTCTTAAGATAAAACAATTTTAACTAATGTTAATCACAGTTAAAAATCTCACACCAAAATCTTGATATTTTTGGACATATGGACCTCCTACAGTTGGAAGAGTTCAGAGTGAGGGTTTTGACATGCACAGCAGTGAGTGTATGTGATGAGTGTGTGGAGTCACTACCGGGCTGCCGCAGAGCTTGGCCAAACACCAGCCTGACGACAGCAGCTGGAGAGTAGTGATGTAATAATCTTGTTGCCATGGAGACCAGTGGTTCCCCAGCATCTCCAAAAATTCAAGGGCGGTGGAAAGTCACTAGGCTGGCTGGCTGACTGCCTTGCTGGATGGGATACACTGCTGCTGTGATGAGACGATGCACTGCTGCACGTTCAGAGGCACAACAGCTCAGTTATTAATCTACGCAGAATAAAATTTTAAAGATTTTTAGATTTAAAGATTTTCTACTTGCTTTAAAAGAAACATAAATAGGAAGAAGACTTTCCTGGAAAACGGTTGGCCTTTTATACCAAGTCAGTGCAAGCTTGTTACAATATGCTTTGGTGTCAAAAGAGAAGCTTGTCTTTCTCTTGATTTAGATCAGGTACAGATGAGTCCGTGCAATGACTGAGAAATAAAGAGTATAAAAATATGGACAGTCAGACAGCGAGAAAATAAAAACCATGGAAAACAAAGAAAAGAGGGAGGACTATAGAAGAGTGGGATTATTGTTAAACATGTGAAGGGAGTCATGATGTCTGAGTCCTGACACCGGGCCCAGGAATTTAATTAGACGTCTGTTAATATACGGTATAAGTAGTATTTGAAAACATTTTAGATGATCATCACGTTGTGCTTCGTGGCTTCATTCTTTAAATACACACAAAAGTGGAAATGGAGAACAATGTAAATCAGCATATCATAATGTCTTCAGGAGCTTTTGGACATCATTTCATCTGACGAGCTAACTTCTCCAGCTGTAAATTTTGAAAGTTAAATAATTTCTTGCCTTGACTGAGGGACATAAGTATTGTAAAATCGGGATTAGGAGGATTTCACCCACCCAAGAACAACACTGGGGAGTAACTAGCTATATAATGTCATTATGTACCTAGTTACATAATGACATTATGATTGAACACAACCAAAATAATTATAATCAGTTGCAATTAAGCAAAATGTCAAATTAAATGATAGGTACTGATTAAAATGTCAATATTAAGAAGCTGTGTCCAAATACTATTTTTAAATGGCATATAACACTTGTTCTGTTGCTTTGACCACTTATGATGCACAGCAGTATTTTAATAGACAGCACAGACCAACAAAGTCGTTTTGATATTACCAAGGATTAAAATAGTTTATAAGGAGTTACCTTACCTTTCATTACCTTTAGACAGGTCTGCCTTCATTTTTTGTGGCACACATTCAAAAAGTTTCTGGAAACATTCTTTAATGATGTTGGTCCATTTTGACATGATAGCATCACACAGTTGGTGCAGATTTGTTGGCTGCACATCCATGATGTGATTCTCCCATTTTGCCTGATTCCAAAGGTGCTCTATTAGGTAAGCAACCTGGTAACTGTGAAAGAAACTTGAGTATAGTGCACTAACTGTCATGTTGGAGATGATCTGAGCTTTGTGACATGTCACGTTATCCTGTTGTAAGCAGCTATCAGAAGATACATACACTGTGGTTAAAAAGATTAGCAACAATGCTCTGGTAGTCCATGGCATTTAAATGATGCTCAGTCAGTAATAAGGGGTCCAAAATATGCCAAGAAAATATCCTGCACATTAATATATCACCAACAGCAGCTTAAGCAATTGATATAAGGCAAAATGGATCCGTGATTACATATTTTTTGACGCTCTTTACACAAAACTCTGACCCTAAAAATTCAAATTCTTAATGTCTTTGATTCTCCAAGTGTCAGGGCTCAGTGTGTGGCAGGCGGAGATGAGGATCCAGTTGCAGGACTTGGAGACAGAAAGTAATGCAAAACCACAGCATTTATTGCTTACAGAACAAACTTATACTAAGAAAAGCCACAAACTGGAAACACACAGGCAACTCTGATAGTACGACACAACAGAGAACAAAGGAAAACACACGCTTATATATACAGAGGAGTAATCAGGAAATGGAAAACAGGCGGGACATCAGCTGGGAGAATTTGGGGCTAACGAGACAGGGGAAGCAAAACTGAATACACTCACATGAGACAAGACCTTCAAAGTAAAACAGGAAACAAGAACCAATTCACAAGGACGCTGACTTGACACTGAACTCAACAGACAGACCAACGAGCAGACACTATGACATCATGGACGGACAGATGAACACCTGGACAGAGACAACTAAGCACCTAACTAAACCTATACTAAACATGAGGGCACAAGACACACAACCTAAGAACAAAACCCTAAACAAGAATAAACTGAAACCTAGATTTATAATAACCACAACAGGATAACTAAAGGATCAGACATAAATCATAATACAGAAGAATAACAAAGAAAACATAAGAAACTGAAAATGCTGGGTCAGAATGACCCAGAACCGTGACACCAAGTGCCTTTCAAGGAGGAAATATATCCAAAAACCAAGTCCGCCCTATCTCTTATTTTTTGATGGACACCTTGAAATTCTTCTCATCAGGGCTTGAAGCCAATCTAAGAAATTACATTTTCTGTGGACATTCATATCCATATTTCATACTGTGACCATTGGAGCGACAGTAAATGATGAAAAATGTATCTGAAATAGATTCACTGCCAGCAGCGGTGCTAATGACAGAAGGTATGTGTGTGTATGTGTGTTTATTTTTGCTGTGCATGTGTGTCTGTCGCTTATTTTTTATGCAAATATGTGCGCACTGACAAATGATCTTTATTGTATACTACATTCACATCCAACAAGAACATCAGTGCTGTCTGTTTGGCACCAATGAATCAAAGGAAACTGTTGTCGTCGATCACGTTTGATGCTGTGTGACATGAGTATGAGAATTTGCTTCTCAAAAGATACTAAAACCAGAACTTTTATGTGAAATAATATGCTTAACTTTGCCTAGTTTGCATATATTTATTTCAGTGAAGGTCAACTATTTCAGAAATTACACACACACAAAAAAACACAATCTCCTAAAGCTAGAGAAATTCAGAATCTGTAAAACAGAGCCAAAACAGATAACAATGTTTAAAATAGAAATTATTAATAATTTTTTTACTTTCTGTATTTTGTTCCACCCTTTTTTTTAATCTTTTCCAATTAAAAAGAAAGACATATTTATTGTGAAAATTTTTGTTGAACTGTTCAAATCTCTGTAAGCTCTTAATTACACTATCTTTAAACAGTTAGCTGGTGCAAAATTGTTGAGACACCACAAATAAATATCGCCCGCTAACATCAGCAAATCTTATTATCTTATTTGCAGGAAGAATGATATCAATCAATAAGACCAATATTAGCTGATATCCCAATATATTGGTGTAATTCACGAACCACTACACTAGTAATGCAAGTGTTAGGTCCGCAAACATTCAAAACACCAATTCAGTTTTAGCAGCAGCATTACAAAATGCCAGAAGCACTATGTAGAGATCAAACCCTCTCAGTGAGTCATTCTCATGCTGTCTCCCTCACTTGGAGAGAGGTGAAAAAAGGAGAAGAAAGCTCTCACAGTGCATACAAACCTTTGCTGAATCTTCCCTCTTCTAGTTTAAAGACACACGCACACTCTAAGTGCAAGGCAATGCTGAGCTGCCCTGTGCATCAGAACAGCCGCACGCCAAGACGTCATAAGATTACAAAGTAGTTAGTTAGCCAGTCTGCTCACTGTTTATACTGCTTACCGTGTCAGAAGGTGTTAAAAAAACTAAGTTCAGCAAAGAGATGAAAA
Organism: Hemichromis elongatus; assembly: GCA_015108515.1. Lineage (NCBI taxonomy): Eukaryota > Metazoa > Chordata > Actinopteri > Cichliformes > Cichlidae > Hemichromis > Hemichromis elongatus. Next base: position 55,461 of record VUQR01033011.1, read on the forward strand.
AGGAATATTGGAAGGGTGATGAAAGAATGATGAAACAAAATAGATTGATTGTGTATTTCTGTGTGCAAAGAAGAGCGAAAGAAGGAAAGCAAAAGAGCCGGGAAGAAAAAGTGAGAGTTCTTTGACTGACCCTTGACTGAAGTGTGGACTGTTCTTTGCAAGGAAGTGAGCCAATGATGACTACAGTTACCCACAGTTAGAGAGGGGAAGAGCGAGAGCGGGTAAGAACAGGGGGAGCGCTTAATATTCCATGCACACACGCTCTCTCCACTATAGCAAGAGTTTAAAAATAGACCGCAGATGAGCTAAAAAGAGAGGCGCCGTAGCGTATGAAGAGGGGGATCCAGACTGCTCTGGGTGATGTGAAGGGGAGTTAAGTGAATGGCTTTGTCCTTCGTAATGATAATAATGAACTGTAGATCTTTGACTTAACACATGACACTGTTATCAACGTATGTGAGATTAGAATATGATATATTCTTAGAAATTTACTGTATTAATTTAACATTATATAATATATTGATTGATATAAAACATGAAAAGAAACAGTACATTTGGTGCTAAGATTAAACAGGCCCACATAAAATAAAGACAGTGGCAAGATCTAAATAATAGCTTCTTCATGCAGTAATTTATCTTACTTTAAAGAGGAAGCATGAAAAAAGGGAGCAAAGCCTGTCTCAAGAACTTTGAGAACTAATCAATACCTTAAAAATTCAAAGAAAAAAGAAATATTAAATACCGGTAATACTGGATTTTATTGCAATCCGTAAAAACAATCAATCTAGCGCTCTCTCCCCCGGCCTCTTGCTGTTATACTAAGCTAAGCACACTATATTAAGGCTGTGTGTTTAGACAGTACTTGACAGTCATGTAAATCATCTATGGTAACTCTTAGAAAAATTATATTGAGTTTTTTTTTTTTTTAATAATTTTGAATAACTACTTTAGGGCTATACCTCAGAGTAATTTAGTAATTCAATTCAGCTGAATTCAAAGACCCTACAATAATATTGAGAAAACCCCAACCGTCAGACAACCCCCAATTAGCAAGCACTTGGTAACAGTGGGACAGAAAACCCCTTTTAAACCTCTGGATTAACTAGGTTTAGGAAGGGGAAGCTATATGGTGTGACTAGTTGGAGTAAGGAGAGAAAGATAGATAAAAAGATAAATTGTGAAAGAGAGAGAGACTTTAATAATGATTAATAATTAAATGCAGACTGGTGTATAAACACACACAGAGAAAAGAGGTGAGTGAAGAGCAAATGTTCAGTGCATCAGAGGAAGCCCCCAGCGGTCTAGGCCTCTTGCAGCATAACTAAGGGAGGGTTCTGGGTCACCTGATCCTGATCAAAAGGGAAAGTTTTAAGCCCAATTTTGGAGAAAGTGTCTGTCTCTCTAATCCAAACTAGGAAGAGGGGCCTGGAAGCTGAAGGGTCTGCCTCTCATTCTTCTTTTAAACAGCCTAGGAACCCCAAGTAAGCAGTCAGAGTGTGAAGTGTAGGATTTATGCCAGAGCAGGATTTATACTCAAAAGTACACTGGTGTAGATTTAGTTATTTACTTTATTTATTTAAAGATTTATTAATATGTTATAGCAGGTTATTAAAGATTTACATTGACATAATGCATTTTGCAGTTACTGACCACTAAATTACATGATGTTAATGGAAAATGAGAGGGCTGATGTTATTAATGGGCAAAAAACCCTTTATCTCTATGTAAACGACAACAGAACTGAAAACAATAAAAGCATTTTATATTGCAGAAATATCTAAATTCAGAGTTAATAAATGCCATGGGACCGACCAGCAGCATTTCTCTTCCAAAGCCTAGTAAAAGATTCATAAGCCTGGATACAGTTTATATCAGTGCAACCCACAGCCAGTTTTGCTCTTTTCCCAGCTGATCTCTTGAATGAAAATCTCAATCCAGACGTCTGAGTGTGATTTGTTTAACTTCTGCTCTGTACTTCTATTTTCCTAGAAGACTTGACCACTGACATTCACATTACTATGTCCAAATGTCTCATGTGACTTTTGAACTTGGTTTTGCTCAATATTTGGTTTAATGAAGTAAAAAGCATGCTAACATCTGTAACTAAATCTGCACATGCTTTACCTGCTTCAAAATAAAAGCCTTTGATTATTTTGTTTAAAAAAAAAAATAGGCTATTTAAAAAGCCACTAGCATAGTGATTGGGTGACTGGTATAAATTTTAGCATTATATTTGGTTTTAAGGATTATAGACTGAAATGTTAGTAGACTGTTAATACTACTAGGAGGTATTAAATAGAACTACAGGTACACTACAATAGTGTATTCAGCTTTGTTATATTGCAGCCACTGCAAACAATTTAGCTGGCAGGATACAGATTGTTTCACAAAAGCAGTACTGGCTGCCAAAAAGAAAAAAAGAAAAACAAAACGATAATATGTAGTTCAGGATAACAACACAAACTAGAAGCTAGATTCCTACTGGACGTTTGTTGAAACGTCAGTTGGAAGAACTGCAGTATTAGAACATAAACTGTCCACGGTACCTTACATACTGAAAAAACATATATGGCCACGTGTCTTAATTTTCACATTGAAAGGTATTATAAATAAACATAATAAGCGACATACTAGGGTTGGGCGATTGGACGAATATATTGACTATAGTTTTAACAAGGGCGATTTATTAATGATGGAGCTAATAGAAGCAGTCAACAGAAGAAAAAAAAATAATAGTGCACCCTCTTTCATCTGCCAGCAAATGCAACCTCCTCAGAGTGCGCCCAAATGCAGCGATTCATTAACTCAAACTCATAACAGAAAGAAAGAAAGAAAGGCAGTAGCCTCAGAAAAAACATTCGGATGGTGGACACATACATGCTCATGCAAGTTAGTCGTGTTTGAGTCCTTTGCTCATACTACACATCTGAAAAAAACCAAACACCATATTTAAGTTATCTAAGTGACTTATTTATCATGTTTAACCTGAGTAGCGAAAGACCTTCTGGAAACGATGTGCTGGGAGTTCGCTGTTCTCGCCGCATCTAGCGAGCTTTGAACCCCAGCTAGCTATGGAGCTGACGAAAATGTCAGATCACGTTTGCAAATATGTGATGTCTTAATAAACAGAACAGATATTTGGAGTTTGCACAGCTACATTCTCGCCTGAAAATATCTTTAAAGTTTATTTTGTGGCCCAGAAAGAATAATAAGGGTAACTAATCAGCTGCCATCATTGTTGGAAACTTGGCCGCGCTATGAATTCTGGGATATGGTGTATCAGGAAGGATGTACCTGACCCAAGTCTGCGCATGCGCGAATATATCGCCCATCATCGATAATTGGACTTAAAATTGTCGACTGGAAATTTTTTACATATCGCCAAAACCTACGACATACCACAGTCTTGCAGTTCTGTGTACATCCATGAAGGTTATTTCAGTTGAAATGTTATGCTTATTTCAGAAGATGGTTTGCAAAGTATTGTTATACATTAAAAATGCATTAAAATATTTTTAGCTGTCTCAATTTTTGTCAGGCCAGAAAGTAAAAAAATGTATGAATACTTGTTGCATGCTGACTCTTATACCTTAAGTAATACAATATTAACACTTTGCATTTTATTTGCTCACGTAATTATGTTCCTGTATGCTCAATGATGCAACATGCATATTTGAGATTTTATTTTCATACATGAACAGACTGCACTGAATACTGTGTTGCTTCCACCTTTACCCTTAAACTGCTTCTGTGAATTGACAAAGAAGAGAAGAAGAGCGCACCATCATCTCACAATATTGCGCAGACAAGCGCATATTCCCAAGAGACAGCCAACAAGACAGCTACAATACAAACACATACACCACAAACCACAGCACACAGTCAATAATTACCTCACAGACCAAGGCACTCTTAGTTAGTTAACTAACTTGCATGGATATGTAGAGCCTCAATACTCATTGGTGCACTTACAAAAGGCATCTCAGCCCAAAGAGATGCAAAATGTAACTTATACATAATGTTCACTTAGAGGAAAAATGATTTAACTGACAGACCTAAAATCAATCTTTTATCACTTTGAGTTATGTCAGCTGTTTCTTGAAGCATCGCTAATCATTTTCCATTTTCATTTTGTCTCTGCAACAAAGTAATTAGCACGCATAGAGTGTTACCCAAGTGAGAAACCCAAAGTCATTATAATGATCCTTATGGTGCTATGTCTCCATTCTCCTTTGTCCAGTCCAAATCATCCATTCTGAAGCATTTGGATGCACACATGCAAACACAAACACAGACACACAAACAGAGGATACTGTTGTCTGCAATCTGCAGAGCCAGCAGCCCCCTAACAGGATGTCAGCATCCACGTGTAATTAAAACTCTATGCCTTTTGTTTATGAGGCACCTTCACCAGTGGACACCAGGAAACATCTTTTGTGCCATCTCTCATTAATGCAGAAATTCACACAAACATTGAAAAGAAGAAAATCAGATATCCAAATAAACTGTTTTTGCAATGACACACACAATTACACATCAGAAACACAGTCAAAGAAAAGACACACACACTAACACTCACACTGGCAATTAAGAGCACCTCGATGAGAACATCATTAGTATGATGATTAAATAGGGAACTGAGTCATGAATAAAACATTTGACCCATGTCTGAGCAAAAATCGCAACAGAACGATTTCCGACATCAGTGAGGCCAACATCAGCGTGTGCAGAATTGCCACTGTGCTTCAGCTCGCCCTTTCAAGCAACATTCTCAACTCCACAGCAAGCCCCTGCATTTCCAAAACAAGCTTTGTCTTCCCTTTCAAGTTTGACATAAAAGGAAAGACAAAAGGGAAAAAGGAGCACCAGAGAAGACTGCGGTGAGAACAAGAGACTGCTCTCTTATTTCTGTAAAGTCTTAAAGATTTCCCTGCTGTAAAGCCTGTGCCAGGGTGAGAAGATTTCTTTGTGGTTTTGATATCAAGTAGTGTTGAAAGGCTAATACACATCCATTCTGCTAATCTTCAGAGCTCCCCTTTTTCTTCTTTGTGAAGATGTGGGATACAGTACCGCTAACACTTCATTGTAGCTGCAGCTAAATGCTGCAGATGGAGAATCCACTAATTGAGTAAAGTGTAAATGGGTGTTACATAGAGACAGACAGAGGAAACTGCAAAAGTGAGAAACATCCATTTCCAGACCATCACCTTCAGGGTGTTTGCAGTCTCATGGGAATTGTAGTACATAATCCCTGAGCTACAACTGCTCCTATACGTGCAGAGGGGTGATTTAGTTTGGGTGGTTACAGTCTGTCTGTTACTCGGTTCCCCACATTATACCATAATCTTCTTGATGCCTCCATAATATGACAGGAAAATTACTTAATTATGTTTCAGCTGCATAATTAAAATTAGCAACATAGTTGTCTTCTAGTCACACTATACTATGCAGATCATTTCTAAGGCCAGGCGTAACTACTTTAGTATAACTGATTAATCTCATCCTGAGTCAATATGTTATTGAACTACAATCACATTGGCATTCTCTTATGTTTTATTGAGAATTAAGCACACCTCCACTGTGTCAGCAGGCTTCAGAAACACTTGTATTTACTGCCTCCCAACAGTGAACAGCTCTCTACACCTTTTCACATATTTTTATTCCTGCATGCTTCAAAGGCATCAGCAAAAGACGCGCCAGCTCCCTGAGAGACATAAATCACCGCCGTGAGAAAGAAGCAGAGAATAAATATAGTGTATTTCATTTTCTGGCATTCTGTGATAGGTATGTGGATAAAAAAAAATGCTTTCTATTATGTACGAATGCTAGACATTTAAATAACGCCAATATGGCAGACCATGTTACTGATTCCATGACACTGTACAGATGGTGCATTCCATTTACCTTGGAAATTGGATCCCAAGTTGCAGTTTCAGTAGTGAAGTCAGTAATGCAACGAAAAATATGGTTTATTGTCCCTCTTAGCAAGGTAGATCCATTCATGCATCTCAAACAATATAGCACAATGCTTGTTTTTGGCACCTGAAAACACCACTACAGCACATTTGTGGACAGAGCCTTGTCAGTGATCCATGTATAACTTATTCAACTAGTCACAAATACACAACACTGTCAGTACAGATTAAAACTTTTACAGTTTTACTACTGTTCACAGATACCATTTTGGATTAAGCTATGGTTGGTAGGGCTGCTTCAGCTTTACCATTTGGAAATTCAACTTTATCAGGTATTCTAGTTAAAAATTCTCACTGGGAACTGGGAAATTCCAACTTATGACTTCAGCTGGTATACACTATTAGGCTTGAGCAACAATGCTACCATGCTACAGTTTGCTGTGTTACTGTAGCATGCTAGCATTGGCCAATACAGCAACTGCTTTAATTATTAAAACCTTCAGTTTACCATCAGTACAACCACAACTAATTGCCAATATATTTGCTGACAAGTGTGCAACACAACTTTCTCACACCTAGGCACACTTCTAGCAACAGGCAGTTTATCTAGAACAGAGCTCCAACATAGGCTTTAACAGTAGGCTAAATACTGACCTCCTCATCACAAAAAAGTAAAATAAGTAATAGTAATCATATGATGAACTCTGCCAATAGGCACTGTATTGGAAGTGGCCATTTCTAGAACTATACTGCTAGTCTAGCTAAAAACCAGGGTACTCCATGTATGAAACAATGGCTGTAATTTCTAGTCTTGAGTAAAGTGCATCTACCATCCTATCTGCTGTGTCATGTATAGAATGTCTTTGCTGAGATGTTTACTGGTGTCAGGTTCACTCAGGCCAAGCTCATTAATCTTCTCAGCTGCAGTGCTACTGGCTGAGAGAGGACAGGCAGAGAGTAGAAGTGGAGAATGAAAGTGAGACGGAACAAAGAAGGGGTTTTACAGAATTTAGGGGGCAGGCAAGAGACAAAGCACTAAAAAGAGGAGGGATGAAAAATACTTCAAATAGGGCCGAAAAAACAAGACTGATAAAGAGACAGATGACATGATATGGATCACATTGAGTAGGCTGATTTCATCAAATATCTCCAGTGTCAGTGTTAAAATATAAGGTGCAATCAAGAAGACCCAAAACTTTGCTTTGAAAAACTAAAAGCTTCACTGTATCTCTCTACCACATTCAAGGCCAGAATGGAACTTCCAGGGAACGACTCAACTGAGAGCAGTGTATAGCTGCTAAAGTAGACTAACCTGAAGGCGATAGCAAGCAAATTGAAATCAGGTAAAATTTTTCATTTTTATAGTCACAGTCACTTTTTGATCACACCTTATACAAATATTGGTTAGCCAATGAGAAATGAACTCCATGAAAAGCAACCTGAGAGCTACAAAACTGTTTTTTAGGAGAGTCTCAGTTTTGGATGTAAAAGATCTGGTCCCTGTGCAATTCACTTTATGATTTATTTTCACAGACCGAATTCTCCTCTCTGATTCTCAATATAAGTTTATGGCATTAAGCTTCAGTTACCTGCTGGTACTGGTGTACACAAAGAATATCCGGTTTTTAATTAAATGTGCAACAGTACATCAGTGGTTAAAAGTTTATGTGAGCTGCTAAACTATCGTGGCACACAATACATAAATCAGATGGTTTGAATCCTAAAGCAATCTACTATGGATTTTGGTTTATATCTGACTAGGACAATGAATCAGCCTCTTAATCAGAGTTGCCCTGACTTCACTGGAGTCCTACACATTAGTGTCACTGCCAACACCCAACGTCCCAGCATAAAAGCACACCAAAGCCTTGAAGGCTCCTTGAAGGCTCATCCCATCAATTCTGCACATTACGGATTTACACGTTATTTAGCAGTTTGCCTTCTCATCAGAAAGACATGTCAGCAGGGTGGCACATAGCTGGCAGCAAGGCAGATAAGCAAGAGCTCTGTTTAAAGCCCATCCTACTTTTATTCTATATTAAGCCTTTACAGGTTAGAAATAAATCTACTTAGGAGGCCAAATGCTTTCCCTTAATGTTATGCTTGTGCATTTTTGGCCATCAGTTGACATTTATATCTGTATATTCTGTAACAATATATTCAATAATATATCCCAAACAGTCATCAAGAAGACCTACATGCTGGGTTTTTCTTTTAGCACCTCTGAAGGTGCTACGTGCACCGAGCGCCGTGAACTGTGATGTGAGAACAAAGCTATCAACAGTTTTTCATTGTTAAGTTGTCCAAAAATAAAGCCTGAACACTTCATTTAGCTCCTTGTTTAACATCTGGGAGCTTCTGAATTCAAGCACAGTTCTGTAATCTCCAGCTGGCAGAACCAACAGAGCTGAGACGGAAAGTTCTGATCAAAGACAGTTTGACAGGAGTGACAGCATTTGTGCTTGCACCAGCTGATCTAATGTGCAAATAATTTGCAGAATGCACAGTCCAAATTCAAAGCTGATTAATTGTCTACTGAATCAATGAAGTCCCAGAAATTTGGTCAGACTTGTCCAGCGCTGTTCAATTAGGGCAAACCCATAATTTTCATTATATTTGTCAGGAAATGCAATCTCAATTACAATAGTACAAGCCCTGAAATGAACAGGAATGTGAAACAATAAGAATGACATATTTAAAAAAGAAAGAAAGAAAAAACCCTGCACCACATTTCTTCTGAACAAAGTATTTTAGTACCTACTGGGTTGACTGCTATGACATTTTGCACAGACATTCAGATAATGAATCGTTACGTGATCCCCCAGCTCTTCCACCAGGGCCACCAGGAGGTTTATGTCTGTGCTTTTCAGTGAAATATCTTGATGGAGTGCCATGAAATATTAATATTTTTACTAACAGAAGTAATATTATGCACAATGGCATTAGCACTGTTGCCTCACAGCAAGAAAGTCCTGGATTTGAATCCACTGGTCAGCTGGGACCTTTCATTCTGTAGTTTGCTCGTGCTTCTCGTGACTGTGTGGATTATTTCCAGGCACTCAGGCTCCCAAACCCAAAAACATGCTTGTTAGTTCAACTTATAATTCTAAACTGCCTGTAGGTGTGAATGTGAGGATGAGTGGTTGTCTTGTCTCCTTGTGATAGATTGGCGAACTGTCCAGGGTGTACCCCACCTCTCTGTCTATGACAGCTGGGATAGATTCCAGCCCCACCAGGACCATGAATTGGATTAACCGAGGAATACAAATGAAATTTTAGCACCGCATAAGTGCTTTGACTATTGTTTGTCCTCAAGGTACAAACTGAAAACAACCTGAAACCCAAACCATTTGGGAGCCAAAGTAAAATATTTATTAAGAGTGAATCAATACGTGCTGTAGTTCAGTGTATGAAGACCATTTACAAACATGCCAGTTTTACTAAAGAACAATCATTTAACACCAAATTGATATTTTGAATGCTCCGCTGCCTTCTGGCCTCTTGTGAGATACTTACAAATTCATATTTCACATAATTAGAAGAGGCCCTTGCATGTATTCAAACAGAATATTACAACATCTACTTAAATTCTAGCAGTGTACAACAAGAGGAAAACAATACAAGTGCACGGAGGCCACTTTGGAGATGACGGCAACCTATTTCAATAATGCATTCACAACACAAACAAGACGAGCTTCTTCCAAGTTGCGCATTTGGCTGCATTACAACAATCCTAATTTCATTAGTGACTTGAGTTGGTGCCAGGTGACTGAGTCACTTAATCACAGCGATAAGGTACCTTTCCTTGCATCACTGCATTTCTATCATTCATCTGACTTTCAATCACTAATACGTACATATTTTGGTTCATGACAGGAATTTTAATTTAGAGCAAATGGCCCCACAGTATTTAACTCCAAAAATTAACTGGCTGACTGCTGGATGGTATTTGCTCAACTGTATGATATATTGAGCTTTGAGTGAATTACACAACTTGTATTTTTATAGAATAATCTCATGAAATGTATCTCAGTGGTCTGTGAGCCATTGGAGAGTTTATTCTGTTGCTCTATGTTGAGACACTGCTTATTACTAGTGCTAGGCCACGGATGTTTAAACACACTCCTTGACTACATAATTCAAAGGCATCCAGGGTATAACTGCCAAACAATACGTAGATCCAAATAATCTCTGTATTTGTACGCCTCTTTAATTACAGTGATTAATTCAGAAGAGTAAAGAAGCCGACACAGATACCCGTGAGCTAAGGCTAAATCCAAACCAGAGCAACACTGTCAATATATTCCAGGACGAAAATAATAAAAGGCAAAAGATGCGCATAAAGGAAACCTGTCAAGCAACAGTAATCTCAAATTCAGTAGAAGTTTAATATAAACTTATTCTTTTTAATGAATACAAGATCAACTGCACGGTAGTTAAAGCATCAAGACATTGCAGATGGGTGGAAAATGTAATTCACAGTAGGCAATCAACAGTGTGGCTCACTTATTTTAACAGGTTTTAAAGATTAAATCCCTGTCCTATTATTTTATTGATTTGGACGATCATGCCTGTACTGTTGAGTGGTCTGGATAAAATACTATTATTATTTTTTGTAATACTGAATAAAAAAACTATTTATCCTCTTATTGATTAGGATAGGGTGAGTCAGCAGGTAGTGGGCTGGTGAGTCAATCTTTGTTCCTCCTCTTCGCAAGCTGTCTTAAGTACCCCCTAAGTACCCCAAATTACTCCCTTTGTTTAGGGCAATGCCTTGCATGGTAGCTTGCCACCATCAATGTGTTTGTGGGTAAACTCAACCAAAGGGGGTGGCAAGTAAGTGTACCTCTAGTGATTGAGCCCAGATAAATGGGAAGGGTTGTGCTAGGAAGGACATCCACCGTAAAATCCCTACCAAATCAAACATGCGGAGCGAGGGTCCAGAATTCAAGACGCAAAGTTGGGATTCAAAAAAATAAATGATGAGCCATTTATTTGGTTGTGACAATACATACTGAAGGCAGCAAAACTATGAATGAACTCATATGGAATTAGTTAGTAAACGATAAAGTGTGAAATAACTCAAAATTCTTCTCAAGATTCTTCAAAATAGCCACCCTTTGCATTATTGGTAGCGCTGCAAACCCTTGGCCTGACCTGAAATGGTTCTCTATTCACAGGTATGGCTTGCAGGTATGTTAGGGTTGAGACCATCAGTTGTATTGTGTAGAAGTCAGGTTGGTACACAGCTCACAGCCCTATTTGACAGCAGTTTTCATATTATGGCGAGAACAAATGAGCTAGGTAAAGAGAAACAACAGTCCATCATTACTTTAATAACTGAAGGTCAGTCAGTGCGGGAAACTGCAAAAACTTTGAATGTGTCCCAAAGTGCAGTCGCAAACACCATCAAGCGACACAGCAAAACTGGCGCTCCTAAAACATGAGGACTGCCCCCAGGAAAGGAACACCAAGAGTCACTTCTGCTTCTGAGGATAAATTCATCCAAGTCACCAGCCTCAGAAATTGTTAACAGCACCTCCAATTAAAGCCCAGATAAATGCCACAAGGAGTTCCAGTAGCAGACACATCTCCAGATCAACTATTCAGAGGAGACTGCAGGAATCAGGCCTTTATGGTTAAATAGTTGATAAAAAAAAAAAAACACTACTAGGAAAAGCAATAAGCAAAAGAGATTTGTTCGGGCCAAGAAACTCAAGGAATGGTGTGATAGTGTGGTGATGCTTTGCTGCTGACATTGTTGGGGATTTATTCAAAATTAAAGGCACATTGAACCAGCATGGCTATCACATCATCTTACAAAGACATGCCATCCCATCCGATTTGAGTTTAGTTTTAGCATATTGACCCCAAACACACCTCCAAGCTGTGTAAGGGCTATTTGACCAAGAAGGAGCATGATGGGGTGCTGCACCGGATGGCCTGGTCTCCACAGTCACATGGCCTAAACCCAATCAAGATGGTTTGGGATGAGATGGAGTGCAGAGTGAAGACAAAAGGGTCAACAAGTGCTCAGCATCTCTGGAAACTACTTCTGGTACTACTTCGACTGCTAGCAAAGTGTTTTCTAAATAGCTGGAATCATCTGAACCAATGTCTTTCTATCTTGGCTAAATATAAAGTAAATCTTAAGCAGCCTGTAGAGGAGTGAATTTGACCTTTTAGCCTTTAAAGTAAGTCTCAGCTGTAATGAAAAGGGAAGCACTGGATTTATTACACAGTATAACTAAAGATAAAATCCAAACTGCACAGCTCTATTAGGTTACTCCCCTCTGCACTGCCACTGCTACCTTTAAATGCTGCTTTTTCAAAACTATCTCTGATGGGGTTCATAAGCAACAGGAGGCCCTAGTCCTGACCCTGTGGTTACTGAACTTGGTATTCTTTAAAATTTGGGGCTTTCAGCACCACCTTCCATCTTTTCATTACAATAACCATTTACCTTCTTTTTATTTTTTTTCCTTCATAAACTGCTCAGTCATGAGCTGAGACCTAAACATGTGTGGATGTGAGACATCTGTGAATATCCTGAAGGGCAGTCTTGTCAGAACAGGACAGATCAGTGAACATGGGTCTCCCCAGTCTTTGGTCTGATTATACTGTAGGCAGGCCTGGCCAACTGACAGGCAAAGTTAGAAGTGAATGTTAAAACAAGAGGACACCTTCACCTTCTCCTATTCCACTTTAGTTTCATATTGAGAAACTCTCCCAATTATGGAGGTTGTATCTTCCATTGTTCCCAAAAGATGTGATTTCACTCTAACAGCAGCTGTTAAAGGTGCAGGCTAATTGAGTCAAATGGAGAATGTGACCACTGGGCCCCACGAGGGCCCTTTATTCTGGGCCACCTCTGTAAGGTGGGCCAGGAAAGGACAGCTACCATCCACTCTCAATTTCCCTGAGCCCACGATTATGTCATCCTGCACTAAGGACACTGTAATGTCCTTTACTCCAATGCAGAAAGAAGTGAACACCAGTGTTTATTTAGCTTTAGAGAGGCTTTGTGTAAAACATAATTAACAGAGTTTCCTAAATACTGCATTCACCCATTCAGATGCCAGCAAAAAAATGGCATTGTTGTTGTGAACAATAGACGATTGATTAAGCCGATGATCCTATTTATGTCTCCATTTAGACCAGTTGTGCTTCATCGAGGGCCCCATAGTGTGAAATAATGGCGTATGTCATTATTTCCCATGCTGGAAATAATGACATACGCCAAAAGAGAGCTAATCCTTCTCAATACAAGCTCCACTAGAAATTAGGCATTCTGTCCCTGCTGTGGGGTTTCAGTTGCTAAAAGGATGGGATCAGCATATCTTGACAGCCAAACACTTTGAATCACGCTCAGGGGAAGGAGCTGCTTAGAAGTCAAAGGGGAAAAAGTACAGGATGAAACTAAGAGAAAGCACAAAGCACACTATGTCGTCTCCACACGTGGCCAAAGCCAAAAATCTACATGGTGTTTTCTTGTTAAACAGTAATGCTAAAACTCACCAAGGTAACCTGGCAAGCTGGTCAAAATTCAATTCATCTACAAAGTGCATCATTTTCTCTCAAGATTAATGTGTATTGAGCTATGAGGACAGCCTCAAAGACACCTTAATGAGTACTCACCAACATGCTACACTAAAAAAAAACTGAATAATTTGAATGAAAAACATTCACGTTTCTCCCAACTTGTTGATAATCCTGATTTTTTTTATTTTAAAGATAAGAAAAGACCTGACACTGACAAAATCCCATTTTATCTGTCCCCTGAGCACCGCCACTTTAAGTTGTTACATGCTGAAAGCCTTGCTTTGCCTTTGCTGTCAGATTGTAGAAATGAGCAGGTGTTGACGGCCTTTCTCTGCTGTCATCTCTAATTCAGCACCGCTGGAATCTCTTCCAGTAAGACGCATCAAACGCACCTCCAGCAAATCAAAGACCAGGTTAAACGACACACAAATCATACTTTATAATGATGCAGCAACACAAAAGACACAAACACAATTGATTTACAAAAGAGGTTGTGCTCATTAATCACTTACTCTTACTCCTGCATTCACTCATTATAAACAAACTGTGCACTTATTGACTGTAATCATGTTTTGCCTTGATGCAGAAGTACACAATAGAAAAAACTGGCCTCTGTCCTTCACCTTTTTTATAAAATAAGATTTACTGAGAAATAATTTTTGGACCCATGTATTTGTCATTTATGTTTAAATGTTTCAAAATTCAAACGATTTCTAAGTCATTAAGGTTTGTGCTGGAAAACTCTTTGAAAATGTAAATATGATACTCGTTATAGATTTGGAAAAGAATATTAATGTGTTAAAGCTGGCCCAGGTTTCTAAATTACTTAAAACAACAACCACGAATGCCACAATGTATGTACATTCTTCTCATTACTACAAAGTGTCAGTTTATCAGACAAACATGAGGTCAGTCTGAAGGTCAACCACCTTTGGGACTTTGACACCTAAGTTGGTTGCACTGACTATAAACATGATTGGTATATAAACATGTAACATTCTGTGATTCTGTGATCAAACTTGACTGACTGATGTAGCTAAAGAATCTAGAAATCCTGACTGACTCCTCCACTGAAATCGTTCAAAATCAGATTATCCAGATTAGTTTTATAATGCATTCAAATCAATGCATGCAAAAAGCTGTCAAGAACAACAGCTGATGCTGATATTATATTTTGTATTTATTTAATATTAGGGTATTCCTTCTGTTGGCATATGGAGTCATCTGGCCATCCTTGATATTTGCTACGCAATGCACGCACCACATGCGCTCATCGTGCCATGTCCACACAGGTATCTCTCTGGCGAAAGCCTAACATCCGCAGCTCCACAATGACAGGCTGCACCATGAAACATACAATCAGGTGTGATGTGAAGATGATTGGACCTGCGGTAGATGACACCTCTATTAATATGAATGTTTCCTGCAAGCATCACATTGAATGTGACGGGCGAGCGGAGGAAACGTCACTTTACCTGATCGCCACCCTGTTACGTGTCAAAAGCACGTCCTCCGCAACAAGGTGATTTGAGAAACAGGAAATGTTGGTCTCCACTGACCTGGATCGTGCAGGTGTACTCCGAGTCATCCAGCAGCCTCACGGTGCAATTGCATTCCCTGTCCAGACTCCTGATGCTGCTGCTCATTAGTCGGCTCAGCATCTTCTCGATCGTTTGCGAACGGGACCACAGAGAGGTGCACACAGCACATACATATAAGTTTATGTTTTGAGGCGTTAACAGCGTCCCTGGTCTTTGCTCCAACACCTGGTCAGCGGCAGCGCGTGTGCAGACAGGCGGCGGTGGTGCATCGTTTTATTGGTGTGTGAGCGCGGACTGAGCGGGGTGCAGCGTTTCTCCGGTCAGTGAGGAGTGGGAACACTGCTGCTGTAGCTGCTGCTGCTTCTCTCTGGTCCGGTTAAACTGTCACCCCCTCACCACACCTTCTCCCCCCGTCTCCGCGTTGGGGTTGCCATACCGCTCTCAATGGTGCTGGGCGGGCTGGTTGATGAATGGCGAATGTGTCAGCCAACAGAGCGGTAACTGATGCCGTCTTCGCAGAGTTAAAAAACAGAGGTCGAAATTCCGATAGGCTGCCGCATGTCGTGACTAAATCCACATGGAATAATAACACAGCTTCACAAGTAAAACAACAGGCAGGTGCTTTGTGCTGTTGTAGAAGTTGCAGTTAAGTCAAGTTGATAAACGAATAACTAAAGCCATAAACACATAAATGCGTCAGCTGAACATTCCCGAAACATACTTACGCTCAACGTCACACCTCACGTGCCAAATTTTCCAGTTAATTTATTATTTTTGGTATTTAAATTGATATTTCCGACAGAACGTGAAGGCAACAGCATATTTTGGCATTCAATCCGCTTCACCTCCACAGGTTGGTTTCCAGTCTTTAATTATGTAGTCAGAGAGACGCATTGTTTATATATGATGAAACTGTTAAATTCAAATGCACTTTGTTTATCAGAAAGTAAAATACTTATGTATCTGTGCTTCCGCCTGGCTATTTTTAAATGACAAGTTATTTTCTTTTCTTTTTTTTTTTCTAATTTTATGCCCGAGTGCGACCCAATATAATTCTTTGATTGGCTTTTCTTGCTCACGAGCAACGAAGGACAGGCTGTATTTGTATCCTCCAACTGATCAGCTTATTGTACAGAGAAAGATCTCAGCTGGATGAGTTTGGTCCAACTAGTAAACAGAAAACTCCAGTTTCTTCAACTATGTCTCTCTCTGGGGGTGCTTAATGATAATTACAATGGAGAAATGGGGGGTGCGGGGCCCTAGTCCTTTGTATTGTGGCTGGGATACATTTCCCAAAATACTCCCATTGGTAGGAAACGAGTGAATGTTCACGTATTTTTAGACTTGTTTAATGTTATACGCATTTACGGACGGATTTAAACAAAAATAATCACGGTCACATTTTCTTACATTATCGAAAAAGAAACTCATCTGCCGTGACATTGTCTGACAATGCCGTGACCCGGATTCGAACCGGGGTTGCTGCGGCCACAACGCAGAGTACTAACCACTATACGATCACGGCGAGCTACGATGAGCTGACGGGTTTGGAGAGGCAAAAACGAGGTGTCTTTAGCAAACCCTTCCCGGAACTTTGTCAAATACATTCTGTTGTTTGTGATTGAGCTAAGCTTCGGGTATATGATTTAAATAAGCAATATACACACAAACATAGCAAGACTTTTGATAGTTATCGGCAGCATATGAAGTTATTGTGACATTATACGAGTATAGCTTCGATTATTGTCTGCACGACGTTACCACCTGGTGGATAAACCGGCAAATTGCTGCAGCCGCACCACGTGTGGTTTTGCTAAGCCTCCTCTGGTTGGCTGCCATTGCTGCAGACGTAACACGTCTTCCTGTTTTGTAACGCTCTGAATGTGATTGTTACCAAACACTGAATTTTTCAGTGAGTGTAGCAGCAGTTGATCTGAATCGTACAGAGTTGCAAAGCTCCAAGAAGGTAAAGTTTTGCTTTTTTTTTTTGGCTTGTAATGTTCGATTGTTATCATGTATTGTAGTTATCGCACCGTTGATTTATTGCATTGCATATTAGCTGCAGTTTAGAGGTTTCTGCAGGTTCTGCCGCTGAAGTGTAAATTTAGGCGGCTGTTCAGAACTTCCAATCCAATCCAATCCAATCCAACTTTATTTATATAGCACTTTAAAAACAACAAAGTTGACCAAAGTGCTTCCCATTGATAAATAGCAATTATCCAAGAAATGCAAGAAATTTGAAATGCTTCCAAGAAAACGGCATGAATTCCTTTCATATTGTTTCGTGAAATTTATTGTTACTTTGTTTGATTTGTTCTGCATTGACCTTAGTTTTAAAGATCTTAACTCTTAGTCGTGTACATTCTTGTGTTTTCTGTGTCTGTGTAAGGATGTGCTCTCCAGTATTAAACTGAAATTTATGAGGTGGAGGGGAGGAACTGATGTTGACAAATAACATTAGTTCAGTGAGCTTTGACACAAGCTCACTGAAGATCACTAACTTGATGTTTTTGGTGCCTTATGTTTGTGATTCACATGTTCGCAGGTATGGCTCACACGTGTATTCACTGGTTCCGCAAGGGACTCAGGTTGCATGACAACCCAGCACTGATGGCTGCTCTGAAGGACTGTAAGCAGTTGTACCCTGTGTTCATACTAGACCCTTACCTTCACAACAACACGTGTGTGGGTATCAACCGCTGGAGGTTCCTCATTGGAGCGCTGAAGGACCTGGACAGAAGCCTCAGGAAATTCAACTCTAGGTAGAGACACATTAGACACTCAGCAACATTAAACGCTTTTTAAAAAATCAGACGGCTGCCATCAACCTATATTGTCATGTCATATTATGGTATGTTTAATCCACTTAGGCTGTTTGTTGTGAGAGGAAAGCCAGAAGATGTGCTCCCCAAGTTATTCACCAAGTGGAAAGTAACCAGGCTGACCTATGAGTATGACACAGAGCCCTACAGCCTGCAGCGTGACAGCAAAGTGACATCACTGGCCAAAGAACATGGAGTTGACGTCATCTACAAAGTCTCACACACTCTTTATAATATTGATAGGTAAAACTCATTCTGAGCATCTTCAGACAGGTGGGGTTTTTTCTTTGTTACTTGTGTTTTCTTTTCTTGACTGTATTTTTGCCTTATTTTAATAGAATAATTGAGGAAAATAATGGAAAACCTCCACTTACTTACACCAAGTTGCAAGCAATAGCGAAGACTATTGGTCCCCCGAAAAGACCAATCCCTGCTCCAACCATGGATGATATGAAAGGTATCATATACCGGGAAAAACAGGATAGTGTTACTAAATTGTCACACAAAGTTATTTGTATTGATATATATGCACATTAAACTAAAAACCAAATGTCAACATTTAGAAGTGATTAAACCTATCCCCCCCTGTCAAAGATGTAAAGACACCATCCTCAGTAAACCACGAGAAGGAATATGGGATTCCTACACTGCAAGAGCTCGGCCTGGACACTGCCACTCTTGGAGAGGAGCTGTTTCCAGGTGGAGAACAGGAGGCTCTCAGGAGACTAGATGAACATATGAAAAGAACGGTAAACTAGATTCACGTTTAAATCCTGTGTATTTTGCAGGATTGTAACAATAGACATACCTATATCCTCTGAAACATTTCCATCTATGCCTTTCAGAAATGGGTGTGTAGCTTCGAGAAGCCGCAGACTTCTCCAAACTCTTTGAGCCCCAGTACAACTGTTCTCAGTCCCTATGTCACCTTTGGATGCTTATCAGTCAGAACCTTCTGGTGGAGACTCACAGAGGTGTATAGGGGGGTGAGTGATGCACTTTACATACAGATACTGTAGTTGATAATGGTAAGGAAAACTAGGCTGTAGTATTGTTTAATACATTTAAACAGTAAAGAAACCAACTTAATCCATGCTAATCTAAATATTTCCCTTGTATCATTCCTCTGGTGAGAGGCTGTTCTTGCAGTGCGCTTGTATTTAAAGTAATCTTGATCTCTGACTTGTGTGATTTTTGCAGAATAAACACTCAGATCCTCCAGTTTCTCTGCATGGCCAGTTACTCTGGAGAGAGTTCTTCTACACAGCCAGTTTGGGCATTCCCAACTTTAACAAGATGGAGGGTAACAGCGTTTGTACTCAGGTGGACTGGGACACAAACCCTGATTATCTAGCTGCTTGGAGAGAGGTATTGAGATTGAGTCCTTGAATGAAGTGTCTCTAGAGAAATTTGATGGTACAGGAAGAGGACTTGTACTTATTCAGTGACTGTTAAATGTGGAGTAGTCTAATTTTCTGTGTCTCATTGGTATTTCACACTCTCCTTAAAGGCTCGGACTGGTTACCCTTTCATTGATGCTATCATGACTCAGCTCAGGCAGGAGGGCTGGATCCACCATCTGGCCAGACATGCCGTTGCTTGTTTCCTTACCAGGGGAGACCTCTGGATCAGCTGGGAAGAAGGGCAAAAGGTCCGTTCACAATGGCTGCAGCTGTATTATAACACTAATGCTACTAATAGTAATTATTATTAGCTATCAGTGATACATTATACACAATAATTGTGTGATTTTTTTGTTTGTTTTTTAATTTTCATTATGAGTCCAGCAGTATATATACTAAATTATTATAGTACCCTTAACTTTTTCTTCACTGCTCATGAAGGTGTTTGAGCAGCTTTTATTAGATGGCGACTGGGCTTTGAATGCTGGAAATTGGCAGTGGCTATCGGCGAGCACCTTCTTCCACCAGTATTTTAGGGTTTACTCTCCAGTGGCCTTCGGGAAGAAGACAGACAAAAATGGAGACTACATCAGGTAGGATCTATCAACCAAACATAGTACTTAATAAATTCACATTCTTTACATGTATCATTTCAACTGATTTAGCATTTCTCCTATGTTTACAGGAAATACCTCCCTCTTCTGAAGAAGTTCCCAGCAGACTACATCTATGAACCTTGGAAAGCTCCACACAGTATCCAGCAGGCAGCAGGATGCATTGTGGGTAAAGACTACCCACGTCCCGTTGTACTGCATGAAGTGATCAGCAAGAAAAACATTCAGAGGATGAAACTGGCTTATGCCAAGAGATCCCCAGACACAACAGAGTCACCTAGCAAAAGCAAAGGTAATGCGTGAAACATACAAGAGCTTTATGTCCTTTTATATTAGTCATGCTTGAATTAAGTTCTGTTTTTTCTTTTGTTTTAATTTCTTTGTTTTCCTCAAAGGTGTAAAGCGGAAGGCTCCATCCATCATTGAAATGATCAAGAAGAAAGTAAAAGTTAAGTAACTGCCAAAACGTGAACGTGATGATTTCTATCTTTCCAATACTTTAGTTTTATCTCAGAACAGTCTGCTATATTGTGTTTTTATTAGGTTTTTCATTGTTTATTTTTAAAATATTATTACTGTTACTTTTTATCATGTATTTAATATGAGAGATATGCAATAATGGTTTGGTCTGTTCGCCCACCGTGCAATTGAAGGAGCACATCAGAAAAAAGTACCTTAAGTCTTGACAATGAAAGAATGGTTCTTAAAAAAAAATCAAGAAAAGTAGAAAATTTAAAGTTTTAAATCCTGGGGAAGATGATCCAACATCTCAGTTTGATCGACATCAGACATCAGGTGTTTGAATTTACTTATCAACATTTGTTGACATATTTGCAAACAAACTTATAAACAAATCATATGTAAATTGTGTAAGTCACATTGTATCACTGTCATGTAAGATTAGCGTTAATATTGATAGTAAGCATACACTTCTGTCTGCTGGCATTAAAATAATTTTTTTTTTTTTAAAAACCTTTACACTTACAACTTGGACGTAACGACACAGAGGATTGTGTCCAATCGTACGGCTGTCCCGTATAGTCAATCGAAAAACTAAGACAACTGTTTACAGGTGAAATGATTTTTTTCAGCTCATGTTATCAGATTGCAAAGTTTCATGTCATTTCCATATTGTTAAAAATGGTTGTTCCTTAATAAAATGTCAAAATGAAAATCAATATTGTGTCTTGAGCAATAAAATGTATGGGTCCTAAAACTGTAAGTTCTTTTCACTATTATTTCCACTAGATGGCGCTGCAGTACATGAAGAAAAACCCGGCTCAATTTTTTTTTGTTTTTTAGTACCTAGAGGATATTCCCCCAAGTATATTCTTAAAAGGTATTTAAAGATTTAATCTGTTGTGTGTTTTGAAATATTTGTAACTGAGTTAATTTAACTGTCAACAATTAGGAAGAATAAAAATAATTTTTAGAGTATCTGTGGCCAGCACAGAGCATCTGACCTTTTATACGTTAACGGTTTGCAGAAAAGGAACAGAAAGAAGTGATTTGTTAATATTTTTGGTGAATAATTTTTAATCTCAATCTCAACGAATCTCAAAATAAAAAAATCGAATCAATTTTTATTTATTTTGATTCCAGCTACATTTGTCATTTGTCTGCTTTCTATAAGGAATTCATTTTTCCAGCTTCCTCATTCATAAACTTTGATGCTTTCCCTTTTTTTCCCTCTAAATGTAACAATGGACATCAGTTTTTTTTCTTATTGGGATTGTGTTTAAGATGCAGTATTACCTAAAAGCTGTTAATCAATTACTAATTGTGTCAGTGCACAATTGGCCAAAGTCAGTATGAACAGGGCTGTGCTAGATAAAGGCAAAGATGTGTGTGTGTGTGTGTGTGTGTGTGGGGCACACAGCTGTTCTTGGAGCTCAAGTCTTCTCCTGTTTCTGCTTCCTTGGAGCTGACACTGGTGTGAATAACCAGAGGATGATGTCACAAGCTCAGTAGCAGGCCAGACGGCCATACAAAGCCAAGCTCAGTTTCCACAGAGACCTGTCAAACATCAAAACAATCTGCTCTCTGACTGTGCATGTATGTACAAGGGTGTTTGGGGGTACACTTGGCATTGGGTCACTTTTCCAATAAACTCTCTTAGCACAGTTTTGCAGGTCTGGGTGAACCGAAATCACGTATTCAACAATGTACCTGCATGCATTCCAACATTTTTTGATATTATGAAAATGATTGGCCTTAATCCCAAAACGAAGAATTAAACTGCAATCAAAATTCCAATAATAGCTGGCTTCCCCTGTTTGTCCGTGGGTGTACCTCCTTCCCCATGAGTCCATGTCGTCACCTCTCCACTCAAACCATCTTGGATCTGTGAACTGTAATATCCCAGCTGAATTAGAACAGCGTGTTCCCATGCAGCTGGTGTTTCATGTAGCTGAAATAGTAGTGATTTATCTCAGGAAGCTGCTCCACAGGCAGCGACATGAAAGAGTTAATTCCCACTTTATGCATGCCTTAAAACAAGTCTCTATGGCCATAATAATAGGACAGAGGCCCTCCAAGGCTCAAAAACTGTTCTTCTTCAGGTGACATTACAAAATAATGAGTTCAATCTAACACTTGATTAGGCAAACTCACCATATCAGCTACTGCACGGTGGGTCAAGCGGATCAGTATAAGTTTACGTCACCATTTTATGAGGATTACCACAACACCAGTGAACATGCCCGTCTGTTTATAGGCTTCACAGCAGACAAATAACAGACCCAATTTCTGTATACAAAGGTACCAATGTGGTTTTACATGAAAAACTGCAGACCATCTATTCTATTCATAAATAAATGTTATAACTCTTAAACTGCAGAAAGTACATAAACAGGTATAATTATATGTTAAATACCAAAGGGTAGTGTTCTTTAGTGGCCAAGTAAGACTAAGCTGAGAAAGTTTAGTGAAGCAAATTTTTTTTTTTTTAAAAGAAGAATGTAATTATCTCTTTTGTTGTACTAATGACATTATAATTGGAGAAACATTGAGGGATAAGAGGGAGCTGAGAGTAAAAGGTTCATGAACACATGCTGAAAGGTCACTATTTATTGGAAGTCCATAGAGGTGGTAAATAAATGCCACAGTGAAACTGAAGAGCTGATGGTTGTCCAATCTGCTTCAGCCTTTTTGTTCTATGCTTGTCACCATCATGGACACATACACACACACACACACACACATACACCCCTCTGTACACATCTCAAATGACAACGGTCCTGCTGTCGCGGGATGCCCATTACCACCCAGGTTCTAATGACTGATTATAACAATTTACATTTGCCCCTCAGGACCCACCGTTTATTTCTGATAGAAGCACAATTATCTTTGCAAAAGAGATAATGGTATAAACAAAGCCAGAGGTAGTGATCTCAGAGAGCATCATTAGTAGCCCCCCTATAAATCTGCCCCACTAAGCCACTACAGGATTTTGTGAAGTGCTATAAATGGCAAAACATGAGGCAATAGACATGCAATGCTAAAATTATGCACTCCGCTACAGACCCTGTGTGCACTGAGATTTTGAGAGAGATTAAGACCTTTACGTGGGACAGGACATAACATTCCTTGGATGTTCGAAAAAATAAGCAAAACAAACTTCTGAGAAAAGCTTGGAATGGTCATTGATGTTGTAGCTTGTATCTAACAAGGTCTTTATTTTTATTGGATTATATGTTTGCAAGCAGATAAGCTGGTGTACTTTAGATTTTTCTCCAGCTGACCAGAAGCATAAATTTAGGTTTCTTTTTTATTTTCATTTATTATATATTGGAAATTCCTCTTCCATTAGAAAGTTTTCTACATGCTTAAGTGGATGCATATTCAAGCATAGTCACAGGACTGAGTCTTCTGGTTTCTGTACTATTACACCGCCCTGATGTGCTTTGATCACTGTATGCAGCCCATTGGAGAATATCCACATGACCCAACTGTTTTCCAGCTCCTCTACAGCAGATTGGCGTACACTCAAATACAAGACCCTACGGCCTATACATGTCTGTCACCAGTGTATATGTGTGTGTGTGTGGTGTGCTATAACTAATGGAATCCATTATGAATTGCCCAACTGTGTGTTTACTTTTCCATTGCTTCCTTTTTCCATTGGTTTCAAGATTATTAACATATTATTAACATATTTTTAAAGTTGATCTTTTAAAATTAAATTCTTAATTTAATCTAGGCTGTTAAATCAAATCACTGCATCACAGCCCTGGCAGAGAGCTACAAAGGAATATGATGAATGGATGGAACAGAAAAATGTAAATAGATGAAAGGAAGTTATGTAGGCATGTGTAATATGATGAGCATACATAGTAACCTGAGAGATAATGCAGTTTGATACCTTTGAACTTGACGAACACACTCGGGAAGCTGTAACTCATTGTAGTAGTATCAGTTCCAGTCAGTTCAAAGACAAGTTTGGGGATTTGGAGTGTGTTTACCATGGAAGAAATCTACATAGGTGACAAATAAAACATTTATTAAAGTCACTTAAGCAGCCAGTTATCAGCCTTGCAAGTTAATTTAATTTCTGCTTATTATTGAGATTGTTCCAGCATTTAGTTTTCAGACTGAGCCAAATAGTTGAATCAATCTTGAATCTCTGGAGACTACAATCACATTGGTCTGACCAAATAAATAAAAAATAAATTAACATGTTTATAAATGCACTCTTTCTCTTTCTTTCTCTCTTTCTGTTTGTGCGTGTGCAACAAAGTGTGTGTAGATGTGTCTGTGCGTGCTTGTATGAAGATTAGAGCCCATATCTCTTTGGGAGTCAGTGGGATCTGCCCATATAAGGCTGTTCTATTCCTACTGCTTTTCCTCTGGGGACACAATGCAATTGTCAGCCACTGAACAATACATGTCAGAGAACTTAGCAGTCCCCACTGTCTTTCATATATATGTATACATATATACTGTCTTTTCATATATATATATATATATATATATATATATAGAGAGAGAGAGAGAGAGAGAGAGAGAGAGAGAGAGAGATAGCTGTTTTTGCTTCGTTCTACTTAAACTCGAGTGTTTCCCAACACCACACTTTTTAAATAGGAAACTACGTGACCATAAGAATGTACTGCTCCTATTAATGCACTCAAAACCAAAGGCGTCATCCTTCTGACTGACAGGCTCAAATGACTCTTTACTACAGCCTGTAAACACAGCTAAAAAGTTGGAGAGAGAATACCTAAATAGAAAATCCTTTTTCTCTTTGGGGAACTTTAATCCACTAATAACAGAATGAGGAAAAAAGACTTAACCATGTTTTATTAAAATCCTTTCCTGGTATCTGAACTAAAAGGTCTATGCATGGAATCTTGCGCGGAAAATGTTTTAATTTATATTTTGTTGTGTTTGTTTTAAAGATTGTTCATGATTTCTTAAAGATATTTCTCTACTTACGATTTATTTTTGGTGGATCCATAGAGTTCCCCCCCCCCTCCCTTCATAAAACAGCCACAAAGATGAGTTTTGGAAAGTGTGATGTGCTCTTGTGCCTATTTGCAGGCCAACTATAAATAGTCCAGGAGCCTACGCATGCTCATGTTTGATTGGAAATTGCAGTGCCTTAAGCCAGTGCTGTGGGGTGTCTGTCAAAGGAAGGAATGAAACTTGTGTATGGTGAGTTAACCATATAAAATGGACTGCTGAATGTTGTTTATGTAGCATCTGGATAGCACATGTAAAAGATGTAAAGTATATCTTAACCTAGCATCCCTTGTGCTGATTAATTTTATTTTTAATATGCAACATTTTTTTTTAATGTTTTACAACTTTATTCTTTTAAAGTTTGAACTCATCTCTTGACAATAAAACAATATCTGGTGGAAAATGACTTCATGGAGGACAACAAGACGCTCGTCTAATGGGAATGGGAGGTCTTCCAATGGGGAAGATGTCAATGGAAGCGGTCGCCTTGGTGGCTGCAGTTACCTCTCTAATGTGAGGCCAGAAAACAGGTACAGAATCCAGACTAGCTCAGGGTGCTGTCCTTCCACTTGAACCACCTCTGCTGGGAACATGCAGTATGTATGATCCCAGCATGTATTTATCCTATAATATATCTATAATTCAGGGTTTACCTAACCTGGGGTGAGCATGCGTTGCATGGTGTTTTTTTGTTTGTTGTTGCCAAGGACAGCAGAGTTTAAATAAACTGCTTATTAAGGTATGCTATGCACCATTGGCCCCTTTTCACATCAAGCATACACGACAGCGTCTGCATGGGAAGATTTGCTTATAGCACAAATAGGTGTTGCTCTTTTGGTCTCCTTTTTAATTAGTCTTGTGTGATATTTGATTAAACGGCTGTTCTTCTTTAAGCTACTGACACAGGACAAAACCAGTAACATTATCTGCCAGTTATCTTGCATTGTTGCTTTAGGGGAACTTTCACTCTGTCAGCCTCACCTGAACTTTGCAGAGATCACTGATCGTGTCCTTTACTCCTAGTACATCTAATGTATTACCAAAGCTAAATTTTAAGAAGTACCAGTGGTGCTGATTTTAGTTACTGAATCATTACTAAAACTAATTTTCTGTTTTACATCTGTATTTTTGCTAAATTTAGATAAATTCACAATATATTGTTTAGTGTTTGCTTGAAGACAATAATAGTACCAACCTGTAGTGCCTCGTTTATTAATCATAAGTAATATTTGGTGAAGCATAATGATCTCACTTAACTGTGCACTGGTATAATACTCAAGCCATGATCATTTCATTCATATCTTTGAACAATTACATTTAAATGCAATTAATGTAAATATGGGCTGAATGTAAACCTTTATATACTGAACACAGAAGTGGACAAAGAAGCACTTCCTTTTATTTATTTATTTTTTTTTAAAAACAACTTAATTGTTGTTGCCTCCAAAACTCACAAGTGTTTTTTTTAATAGGTTTCAATATAAAATAAAAGCCTTTAGAAAACTATCTCACTTTATGATTTCAGCTATTACATTCATCATTTTACATAAAAACTGCAAACCCCCCCCCCCAAAACAATGTTTTTTTAATGATAAAACACATACAAATCCAAATAAGTATCATGTCTGACCAACTCCATTTTCTTGTACAGGAGCACACTCTGCAGTGTGATTGCTTATTTAACTGAAGAAACACAGCCCTTCTTTGAAGCTACTCTGAAGTCAAGAGCTGTGTCCGAAAATTCAAACGTGAAGTTTTCATGTGTGGTTACAGGTAAGCATAGCCTACTCCACACACCTGAGCAACTGAACTGAAACAAACAAGTTGTCATTTTTTATGCTGTAATTTTTTAAAGAAGGTCAAAGACAAGAATAATACATAGATAAACCTTTTGAACATGGACAAAGTTGGAAAACTGTGTCAAATTTAAATTAAAAACAGAATGCAATGATTTCCAAATTGCATAAACTCATGTTTTATTCACAATAAAAAATAGGAAACACATTAATCATTCAAACTGAGACTGAGACATTTTACTGTCCAGAGTATACCCCACCTCTCACCCTCTGGTAGCTAGGATAGACCCCAGCCTAACCATGACCCCGACAAGGATAAGCAGAGGTGGATGGATGGCTCATTTTGATTTTGATGTCAGAGAAACATCTTTAAAAAATTGGAACAGGGGCAACGAAAGTAAAATAAACAACTGGAAGAACATTTTGAAAGTAATTAGGCTAAATCACAACTGGGTAATAACATGACTGGGTATAAAAAAGAGAATCGTAGAGAGGCAGAGTTTGTTGGCAGAAAAAGATTGGGCAAAGTTTCACCAATCTGCAAAAAACAATATCCAGAAATTGTAGAACAATTAGTATTGTAGAACAATTTTTGATTTTCATCAACATAAAATTGTTAGTCCTGTGAAAATCTCATCATTTGCGAAACTTAACATCATCAAAGGATTCTGAGAATCTGGAAAAATATCTTTACACATGGGACTAGGCTGAAGATCAGTATTGGATTCCTGTGATCTTTAGGCCATGAAGCAGTATGTATTATCTCAGACACCCTCCCCAAATCAGCCATTGGCAGCTTGCACATCTGGAAAGTCGGCATACTTGCTGAAAGGTATACTGTAAACATCCTTTTGATTGTATCTTTTTCAGCTTATTTCAGCAAGATGGCGCTAGACTGCATACGGTACTGTATCTCACACAGCATGGCTTTGTAGTAGAAGACTCCAGGGGCTGAACTGGGCTGCCTGCAGTCCAGACTTTTCGATTAATTGAAAACAATTTGTGTATCATGAAACAAGATGCGACACAGTAGTAAACATGACCCTGTCCTGACTTTCTGCCATCAAAATCAAAATAAATTAATATATTTTATGAAATGTTAAAAATCTCAGTTTAAATTGCGTTTTTGTTCTGTCGTATTACTGTATCTATTTAGAAATCATTGCAGGGTTTTTGTTTGTTTTGTTTTTTAGGATACCCGGCCCCTCAGGTTACGTGGTATAAAGACGACATGCAGTTAGATAGATACTGTGGACTTCCTAAATATGAAATATTTCACAATGGACAAAATCATTCCCTGCATATTTACAAGTATGTATATTTGAAAATGCTGTTTGATGATGTCCACAGAGGAGATCACAAGAAAAATTCTTTGCCAGCTAAAATGTTTTTCCTTTCTGATAACTGCTGCTTGATGTGATATTGATTAATTTCCAGGTGCACTGTGGAGGATGCAGCTATATACCAGGCCTCAGCCATCAACAGTAAAGGTATTGTTTCCTGCTCTGGTGTTCTGGAGGTGGGTGAGATGAACGAGTTCAAAATCCACCAGCGTTACTTTGCCAAGGTCAAACAGAAGGCTGAGAATAGACGCAGGGAAGCAGAAGGCAAAGAAAACCAGGAGCCACCACGAACCATCAGTCCTGATCGTACACAGAGGAAACGCCGCTCGACAATGGAGGCCTTTCTTAGCACACCGAGCTCAATGGAGGATGATGGTAACGAGGAGAACCATCAAGCTGTTGGTCTAGAGACACAGCCCAGATTAAGAGGGGCCCCTGCGGAGGAGGTTAAAGAAAGGCCAGTCCAAATCACTAATGGCACAATGTCTGGTTTATCTAAAGGAGAGCCTGGTAATGACAATGCCAGTAAGGTTGAGACATGCATATATGACTCTACCCAGAAGATTTTTACCGCACACCAAACGAAAGCTCCCTTTATCAAGAAAAAGATTAAAATTTCCAACAGTGCAAAAGCTGGAAAAGCAGATGGTCTGGCTGAGAGACTGTCTGGGGAGAGAAGGCCGAAAGATGAGCCCTCAGTCTCTGCAGCACTGACCTGTAAAGAGTCAGTCCAGATCCAGAGAAATTCAGATGACATTATGGAAGTAGAGAATATTTCTAGTTCATCAATTACACATTCAGAAGTGACAAACATGATAAAAGAAGATCAGAAACCAGCGGCAGAGGTGGCAGTGTTTCCTCAAAGACCATCACACGATGACAAGATTTGTACAGAGGTAACAGGGGCTTCAAAGAAAGAGCAACTCACTGTGCAGCTGTCCCCTGTAGCTTTTGCATCTTCAAGCCACCCTGGGTCAAAAACTGAAGGTGAAAATGCTGCAAAACATGAGCAGGAAACTGGATGCAACAGTACAGAAGAAAGACAGGAGGCAATACCTTACATTACCTCAACACAGCCACAGTCAAGCGTTAGATCAACACTACTAACCAAATTAAAAGAGGACATTCATGCAACAATCATGGATGGTGATGTAAAAACAAAGCCTACAGCTGATCGATCTCTAGCCCATGAACACAGTGAGCCAGTGGATACACCTTGTGACAGCAGGACTGCTTTATTTCAGCATCCATGTGAACCGGCTGGACACCAGCTGTCTGAGAAGGAAACAAGCCACAGCCAAAAAAAGGTGCCTGCGTCTCAACTACCCATGCCAAGTGAGGTGAGGGAACCTTTTCACATGAGCTCATGAGTGTTTTGTGCTGCCAAAATCAGTCCCATCAGTAACACAGGCATCCAAAATCTATTTATAGTTTTTACAAGTATCCCCCACTGGGTCACAAGAATTAAATGACGCACATGTTGACAGTTGCAGTAGATACACTGATGTATTGCATCTGAATTTGATTTAAGTTTAAAGGTCTAAAAGTAAGCTTTTGTAAAATGTTTTTGCACAGATCAAATAGCTGAGATATATTATGGGTGGTTAGCTGTTTCCTGTCCGATATTTCACTAGCTTAAAATGATGCAGAGTTGGATCAGTCATCAAATCCCATTCTTTAGATCCTTTTCTAGAAAACAAAGAAGTGGCATCCTCTAAAACCTTTATCATTCCTTTACATTGAAATTAAATGAAAGTGGTTGTGATAGGAACCTAATTTTTAATGTTAATTTACTGCGTTAAAAAATAAATTACTGTCTTGGAAACAAAGTTATCACTGATTGTCAGTCTTTATATTGCTTACGCAATCGCACCAACCTCAACTGCATAGCTGAATACTGACGGCACTTATAACTGAGACAAAACACTGAATGGCTGGAGTGGCACTTAAAATAATTTGCATTCCTTTCTGGCCAGTCTTACATGCAGAATAGCAACCTTCATTTTAAACAGGCCTTCCCATACCAGACTTGCAAAGAGGATAAGGAAAAAGAAACACAGGGTGTTATATAACTCTCTTGATGGTGTAGCGTATGATTGTAAAAGTTTCATATTTTAGTCTTTTGACTAAAGGCTGCTTTTTGAGGCACCGTATTGCTTAATATACTAGAATATATTGGGTCATATTATGGCTTATGTCATCCCTGGTTCAGTTTATTAGCAGACTTTAAGATTGAAACTCAACAAATATGCTTTTATACTATATATATGTTTTACTTTATTTATTATGCTAAATTAAAATCACACTTCTTTGACATTTTTCTGCTGAATGATGAACAATATTTCTTCTATGTATTAATTCAAGAATCCAACTAAAACACAGCCATGTAAACTTGTTTGGCGTTGGCAATGGAGCAGATTAACACAAACTTTTCTCCAGTTCATAAATTTCTCTTTGTACTAAGGTCTTCTCATTCCTTTCCCTGTTTGTTGCTGGTTACACTGTTGCTGTTGTTAAAAATTGCATGTGTTTATCCATGACCAGCATAGCCAGGGATAAGGGAATATGTATTTACAGCTTGGAAAATCTGTGCTTGTATTATGCCCCAAGGTTACACGAGATCCCACAAAGATGAACAGGAATGATGCACCTGTCAGCCTTGAGCTACCACCAGACCGGTGTATGGTCAGCTTGCGACAACAAAAGACTCCAATAGAAAAACCGACCGTGGCAGATGACATCCAGACGCCGCTTTTGCATAGTGGTTTTAAAACAGACATTGACACGATGACACAGGACACATGGGATCATTCCAAGGCATCAAATGAAGTCCTTTCCACAAACGTACAGAAGTCACCCCTCAAAAGCCCTGTCACTGGTGAGAATGCCTTAAGGTGTAATATTTCGCTCAGTATCCTGGAAACTCGAGTTAATACAACTATAAAAGCTGTTGAAGGGACAGAAATACAACATGATGAGAAAGCAGTGCCCACTAAATTGTTGGCTGAGAGTGACACTCCAAATGAGAAGATAGTTGAGATGGAAACTGAAACTGTTTCTGTAAATGTGACTGAACAAGCTAAAACAGAAAAGAGCAAAGATGCAAGGAACAAAGACACTGGAGGAATCATTGTGGATGCACCTCGCAAAGAAACTGGGCAGAAAGAGCACATATCTAGTTTAGACTTAAAACATTTGAAGACAGATATAAATGACGACTCTCCCTCGCGCTTAACAAAAATTGCAAAGAACATGACCTCAGCGGAACACATCAAAAGTTTTCAAGAAATTTCAAAACCTGAAACAAAAATAATTTCTATTGCTGAACTTTTAAGATCACAAATAAAAGCTCTTGACTCAACATTGGTTAATCCGGTATCTGACATACCATCCCATTCTAACTTACTACACAACCAGAGTATAACAGCAAGGGCACGCCAGGAATTAGTACAAGATGACAGAAAACTGGAGGTGAAAAAGTTATTGCCTGAAAGAGAAAATAAGAAAGGCATTGACGAAACACCCCCCACAACCATAAAGGCAACACTTATGGAGGTTTATCATCAACTTCATAAAAAGGACCACGAGCAATCTAAGACTAAAAGTGCTACATCACAGCCTGTTCAAGCTCTTTTGATACCACCCATCTCTGTTATAGACAGTGGAACAAATAAAGTCTTGGCAGGACTTCACAGAAGTGTTGAAAAATATAGTGAAGGTGCCAAGGACACTGGAAAGAAAACCCAACCATCAGTTCTGGTTCAGCCAGAAAATTGTTCTATTGTTGTTTCCCAACAACCGACACCAAAACTAGATTTTCTCTCTTTAACCTCTGAAGTCAAACTGATCAGTACACTTTCAAATCCATGTGGAACTGCCAGTCGGGAGCCTGAGCTTCCACTTACAGTGACAGATAAGAAGAACAGTATTCAAGAGGCAAATATAACAAATTCGGAGAGTACCAAAGATGAACTTGTTCAAGGCAAAGGCGTGCAATTCACACAGAAGTTAACTCCAGAAATTAAGCTCAGCAACACAAATGAAAGGGATTTGACAACAGTTTCTGATCAGTGCAAAATGGAAGAGCAGTACACAAATACAAGTTATTTCCAAAGTACAGAAAGGTTTCCGCCTGAAACTGGATCTAACACTCAAGGGAATAATCTTCCACATATTCTCAAGGAAGTTAAGGAAGGTTTAACGTCAGACTCCACAGTCAATCAAACTGCAGAACCTAGCCCATCGTTAAAGAAAAGAAACTGTGTTTCTCCCATCCCTTCTGCTACTCCACAAGAGCTGGCCTCTGGCGCTCGGCGCAAAATCCTAACACCCAAGGCCAAACCTGAAGAGACCACAGAGGTCACATCACCAACTGATAACCAGACCCTGAAACGGGAAGCATCTACGCAGAGCAGCAAGCTTTCCACAACTGCTGTGGCCTTCTCTGTATCGCCAAGCCTGCTGCGACGGTCATCTCTACTTCAGCCCACAGGTGAACAAACCTCTCTACTAGAAAAGCACTCACCCATCTTGAGCAGAAAGAAGATAGCATCAGAAACACCCAGCCAGCCGCCTGCTGAGGAGATTCAAACTGAGAGGAAACCTGAAGAGAAGGACAAGCGTAACCCGTTCAAAGGTAAAGAAGAAAGTATCTATAGTATCTAATTATTGCCTGAAGGCCTCATGCTTTATCAGAATTCACTCATGTGAAACAAAGAAAATGTTTTAGTACTTTTGTATTTTACTACTTTTGAAAAGTCACTATTGTATATTTTCTGGGAATATCAGACAAGACACTGTGGAAGGCATCAATCCATGCTGCTGGTCATCAGTGAGATGTGATTCACAATATCCTCATTAAAATCTAACGAAAACAGAAGTTTTTTCATTTTCTAAAGCCATTTTCTTTATACAGGCTGGTTCTTATAGCACTATAATAGACCTTTGCTATTTAAGTTATATAGGAAAACGTGTAAAACTGCATACCTATATAGTAAATGGAAAATTGTATCTGTTTGTTTAATTTCATTTCCCTCCAGCTCCTCAAGTTATCCGTAAGATTAGGGCTGAAACTTTTGCAGATACCTCAGGACACCTGAAACTGTGGTGCCAGTTTTTCAACGTTCTCAGTGACTCAACTATTAAATGGTACAAAAATGAGGTGGAGATTACTCAGTTTAAAAGAAAGTAAGTTCTCAGAGTGATCTTTTTGAAAATATGTTTCATTCTTTCAATATGTACTGTAAGTTTGGGTCTCCTTAAAGATTTTTATATTATTTCTTATTTGTATGTCTTCAAGAGCAGGGGATGAAGCTCAGGTCAATCTTGCCATTGTTCAGGCATCGTCCAAAGATGCTGGTGTTTACGGATGCTCAATCACAAATGACTATGGGACAGACTCCACTGACATTCTGCTCAGTGCAGATAGTATGTACTGTTTTAAAATAACTTTGGAACAGTAGATACTTAATTTTTCCTTTCATTACTTCATTGCAACATGGTTACCTTTCTGTATTCTCTCTTATTATTTTGCAGTCTTGACTGGACTGTCCATACGTGAGGACCTGGGGGGTAAGATTAGGTTTCACATCTTAAGATTGTGGGGGTTTTTTCCCCCTGTGCTTTTCTTTTCTGACTATCACTCTTAAAATCTTGTCAATGTAGTTGGGGAGGAAATCGAAATGACACCCCTAATATTTAACAAGGGAGTGGCTGATTCTGGTGTCTGGGGCAACAAATTCTTTGGTCGTATAATGACGAAGGAATCTCATATTGGAGATGGCTGTTCTCATAAAGTCTGGAGGGCAAAAGTCATCTACGGGCTGGAGCCTGTGTTTGAGTCTGGTAACACATGTATCATTAAAATATGCAACCCCATCGCTTATGGAGGCAAAGAGGAAAGCTGTCTTATAGATACAAACCTGGACATCATGAAGCAGGTACGGGCTAATGTTATCATTTATTCATGCATTCATAAATATGTCATTCAATAAATTGTATTAAAATGAATCAGGTGCCATTTCTTAATAGGATTACTATGGCACTAATCCAGTTAAAACTGAATAAATGGTGTAGGCGGAGCTGATGTTTATTGGCTATTCTCCATTGTTCTACATACAGGAATGTAAAATTCAGAACTTGGCTCGGGAATACTGTAAAATCTTTGCTGCAGAGACAAGGGTTATAGAAAACTTTGGTCCCTCTCTTGAGTGAGTACACTGTTTATTCTTGAGAAAGTTATAATAATTTTGCATATCTATCTATACAACAGGGTCCATTAAGCATCTCCTACACCCTTACAATCTTTGTTAAACAGGGTGATTCCAGTCTATTTGATGTACCGACCAGCAAACGCTGTCCCATACGCCACAGTGGAGACAGATCTCACAGGAGTGTATCAGAAATTCTCTGACCTGGATGATACTGGCAGAATAGAGATGAGGACTGGCTCTGAGGTGGAGCAGAAGTGCTGTACCCTGCAGCACTGGATCTTTCAGTGGACCAATGGAAATCTGCTATTCACTCGACTTGAAGGTATGATCACACATGAAGCCAGAGTAAAAAGTAAGAAATAATAAGTTTATGTTTTTCCAGTACTTGTTGCTATAATTAGGGCTATGTCTGTGGTTTGGCACAGCAAATTACCAGAGGCCACCTTCTCTACTTAGGTCCTAGCTTACGCCACATCACAAGATTCACATTTAACAAGTTTGTGTGAAATTCTGCAGTATAATAAAGATCCAGTGAGCAAATGAAGATCAGATTGGTTGAAGAAAAGATTGCTTGCATACATGACCTGGTAAACTTGTGCTTGCACTAATAAAAGGATATTTAAGTTTTAACATTTAAATTAAAAGAGTAGCAATAGTATTTCAGGTACTTTCAGACCCAACATGGACATTATTTTATGATATATTTTGGGTTTTGATGTTTGGAAAATGGACATGTTTTTCTTTCACATTTCTAAAACTGCAGAGGCTGTTCAAATTGTCCATCTTTCAATATGACTATATTACACGAACAAGTAATTTTGGGGTGTCATTTTGCAGGTGTTGACACTAAGATCACCGGTGTTGGAATTTCAGTCAAATCAACAGGGTCAGTATTATTTGAGTTGCGTCATTTCTGCAAATTATACTGCAAACCCCTCATTTCACAGGTAATTTACATTTATGGGAATCATGTCTGTTACATTTAGTTTCGCTCTCTGTTTTTGCATTGCTGCAGGCATCAAGGTTTATCTATCGAAGCGAATCCCAAAGTTTTTGAACAGTTTGCCTCTCAGCACAAGTGCAACTACTTTTGTGGTCTGCTTGGCCTGCGGTCACTGAAAGTTATGGACTATTTGCTGACACCAGCAAAGCCGAAGGGCTCCAAGAGTCCCTTACTTCAGCGCAAGATGGCTGCTGGCTCCTCCAGCCCACAGACTGGGAGGAAAGCTGCTGGTAGCCCTAGACTGTCCAGGAAGACTGAACAAGAAGGAAGCAAGATGCCCACAAAACAGAAAGCTGATGATGCACCCAAAACAATCAAAATGGCATAGAATAAATATCTCTTAATGAGACTTGAGACGTCACATATATTCACAGCAAGCCCAGAAAGAGCTTGTGGAATGATAGAAGCCTGCTGGTACCTTATTAGAAAGTATAAATCTTACAGAGACAGGAAAATATGTTTATTAATGATATAACTTTTTACTTTTAACGGCTATCATTCCTTGCTATTTAATGTGGACTGATGCATTCAGCTAGTGTAGCAAATTCTAGGGCTAAAGCTGTTGTGTAAAGAGATTGTGTCCAGAGCTTTTGTTCTATTCATAAAATACCACAGGTTACCGATTGTGGATGCTTCTCACAGGTCAGTGTATTCATGCTATATGAATGTCAGACACTTTGGACTGAAGTGGAATTGTGGTATATATTGTCTATGTGTAATTCTCAACTTTATTCTTTTGTGGTCACATATATGAAGTCCCAAAGAAAAATGGAAGCAGGATATGCATTAAGCCAGTCACACAAACAGGTTTTAAAGGCTGAGAGTAATCAGCCAGTGTTCTCTTTCAGGAATGTTTTAAGCCAAATGTAGCTGTTCATGTGACACTGTTGTACAGTGGCTAACGGTGCTGTGCTTTTATATTATAACCTGACATGTTTACTTGCTACTGTAATTTGCACTGCATTTTTAGAAATTGCACATTTGAATGTAACTGGGTGTACAATAAAAGATGTGATCTTGTATGTTCTGAGACTCTGTCTTAGTCCAAAATGTACCTTTTAAATTTGGAGTGTCTCTCTTACAAATTTGCCTATTATGGAGTGGGCTGACTAATAAAAGCCATCCCACTCTGTCTCAGACATCAGCTTTCACTCATTATCATATATCTACTTTATCTAGAAAGATTAGTAAAATATTATCTCAGTGACTTTTGTTATTAATGCAGACTCTATGAAATCTCATCATAATGGGAGGTTTCTAATTACAGCATGAAAACGGCATAAGACAACTTTAAACATTAAAACACTACAGCTTTATTTTTCTCACCTACAGCAGAAAATTTATTTGTCTTGTCTTTCAAGAGTATCAGTGTACAGCATATGTTGGAATAACTAAATCATTTAAAGAACTAATGGTACAAAATCCAAGATAAAAGACACTTGGTGGCATAAATGTGAAAAAAGTGTATGCTGAGATTAAATGTGTTGTAATGTCTATGATTTTTCTGTGTTATTATCAAATGCTGTGGCTCCCGTGAAAGAGGATAGTGTTTAAATTTGGCCATTGCATGTTTAATAACATGCAATGATATGCCCCACCGAGGGGCAAATGCAATTACATTCTGTAATACCTTTTATCGGATCACACGAGCAGTGTGTGTTTACTACGTGAAAGGCTAACTTCATCACACTAATCATATTTGATTTTGTGAGTCATTGCTGATGTAAGTGGTGGCCTTGCCCATAAGTGTGAACAGTGCTGGAAAGCTAAATTTATGCAAAAAGTGTCACTTAGTGTCACCTCTGATGTTGTCTAGTAGCACAAGAGGGGTAGAGGTTGTCACCAGAGGGGAGAGATGACAGACATTGGTGTAAAGTTGCTGATGCTTTTTGTTATACATTTCATACTTTCTACACGCTAATGCGTTACAAATTTGCTTATAAAAGAAACCTTTGCATTACAATTTTGGTTTGATATCTTGCAATTAAGTGCAGCTTTGAAATATATTTTCACTTGACACTAGTGAAAATATAATTCATTAAAGCCTATTCATAGGTAATGTACACGTGGCTATGTAAAGGTATATCTTTTTTCCATTGTAATTAACAAAAAGGTCTTTGATAGCCTCATAAAAAACGGGTATCTATACATAAGCACAGATAATGGCAATAATAGACTTTCCAGCAGGCTTGGGAAAGACAAACAATCTTAACAATGAGAACTAATCTTTATTTAATGTCAAATAGAAAAGAACTAAATGACTGACCCACAAGTTGTACAGATTATTAAACAGCTAGCATGTGTCCACATGACACTGAAGACAGTCTGCTTCATTCATTAGTTTATTAATTTATCATGGATGAAGTGTGACTGAGGTGTGGTAACAAGATGAGGAAGACACAACACTCCTGCCACCTACTGTTAGTTCAATCACTGTGCTCTTTGACAAAAACTAAGAGAGAGAAAAAACACTTTCACACTGACATCAAACTTTTTGTTTTAATTGGACATCTAATTATGTCTCTTTTAAACTTGACTAATTTTTAGGTGAATATTTGGCTGAAGTGGGCTAAAATGAGAATAATAATGTTACATTTGTTGGGGCTAAATACTACTGAGTAAATTTTTATGCTACTTGAGAGAGTTAGCATTTTTTAAGAAATTAATTAACATCATCTTCATTCTGACAATGTTCTATTTGTATTTCTATGAGGACCTTTGTTCAGAGTCAGAAAATGATATGCACAAATTATATGATCCAACTGTTTCTCACAAGACATTAATAAAAATGTATGAGTAAGGTGAGAAAATTATAGAGAAAAGATGCACTGACACTGCTCTTCACGGTCCACTGAATAGCTCTGATAAAATGCAATAAAGACCTTGATCACTACGCGTGAACTAAGCATTAATACTCATGACATGTCAAAGGAAATGAGGGAATTATTAGTCACAAACTGTAGAAATTTTACTGGCACATTTAAGCTAAAGGAAGTTCCATTTCACTTAATAGGACATAATGTTGAGTTAACGTCAAGCTCTCACAGTCAGCACCCAGATCTTTAGCACATTAAACACATTTGCAATGTTGATTTTTATTATGAGGCAATATATGAAATATGAATATCGCAAAGGAGTTTATTTGCAATTGGTACTTTTAGCAGAGAGCACCAGCAGTAACATGTGAAAGAAGAAAAATTGCTCCTTACAGATGGTGCAAAGTTCAAAACAGGTTTAAAATAGAAAAACAGGATATAAGCAGAAACAGAGAGACCGCTCTCTCTCACAAAGCTGACTATTTGACTCTGACCTCACATTGTTGTGGCTGACTGACCTCAATTACCATTGCTGGTTCATCATGGGTGTGACCATTTAGGTAGATTATATGAAAAGGATCACACATTCCTAAATGCCACAGACTAGCTGGCATTTGAAAAAAGTTTTATCTCCAGCCCTCCAAAAGTCGCAGGCTGCCAGTGGTCTCAGTGGCATCGCTAAGTTGACTGCCAGTGCTGAGTTCTTCTACCATATCACAGGCAGCTTTTTCTGACTACGAAACAAAACATTTCCGATACATATCTTGGGTTATTTTCTCTCACAGGAGAGCTTAAAGGCTAAATCTGAATAAAATCAATGTTGTCTACATACTGTATGTTAGAGACAAGAAAGCAGTGATGATACATAAAGCAGACAGCAACCTGTGTTGACAACAGGGAGTCAAAGAGTATGCCTACAACATCCCTGGAATATCGTGTAAAATCTAAGTTTTGCACGGATATTCGTGTTCATCATGGAATGCAGGTGAACGGCTTCAGTGGATCAACTAATTGTAATTTTCACAATACCACTCAGCACCCCTGCTATCTTTAGTATAACTTGGAGAGACTGATGCATCGCCTTATTAAAGCTGTCCTTTATTTAAAGGAGGAAGACTGCTTAAACACTAATAAACGATACACAGAAAGAACAGCATCCCCTGCATAATTTTAACCTTTGATAGATATAAAACTACAATTGAACTATTTTAACAGAGTGTAAAGACATGACAAACAAATTCAGTCCAGTAGATGCCATTTACTATAGTCTGTTATGATAATTTGTGCTTTTACAAAAATATAAATTCAAACAGAATTTAATTAGCATTGATCTTTAAGGAATAAACAGAAGCAGCTACTGTAGAGGTTATCAATTCTGAAGCCAAACAGACATTAATGAATAACTCAATTCTGTGGTGTGTGCGAACTGGACAGCTGCATTTCCTGCACTTGGAGATTGTGCATTATAGCACTAACCAGACTATATTTGCTTTTTTCCTTTTTTTCAAAAGTTTGCCCCTTTTTGTAGATTTAGGCCCAATTTTTGCATGACATCAGCCCTGTCACTAGTGTGCATGCGTATCAGATGACAACGTGTTACGTAAATCCAATAGTGTTAATCAAAAACATATCCAAATATACATAACCTTATTTGAAAAAAATTGGGAACCAAAAACACAATTAAATGGCTTTTTAATTGTGTCTCAAACACACGTGGCATATATGCTACTAATCATGTCCACAGGCTAAGTCAACAACCAAGCAAGATTTGTGGGTTTCAGGTGTGTGTCCACTAATTATGCTATCACTTGCTCAGTCAAACACACTTCCTCTAGGAAATTAGATGTAGTCCATGATAGGAGAAAATGGTTAATAATTACTTGTCATTTTTGTTACATTATTGCACTTCTAATTAGGGGACACATTATTTAAAGTTGCAGTGGAAAGTCAACGCAATTACATTTACTGTTTAATTTGCAGAATAAACTTTAGCCACCTTTAAGGCAACAATTAATGTCATAAATGATTAGTTTAAGTGATTATTTTATAGCTGGCTGTTTAGATAATGACACTATCCCAGTCACAGTAAGTACATCACAGTTTACAAGCTTTACTTCATCTGGATCACAAGTGGAAACAGGCTGGCTGCTGTTTGCACTGTGAACATTTAAAGCAGCACTCAGTAATGTCAAAGTAATGACTCAGAGATGGTGATGCACTCTGGAAGGTCAATATATCACTACTCTGTAGTGATTTTGCACAGATGAGCCCATTGTCCTGGTTTTCAAATCACCACAATTCTCATTGGTATAACATAATTGAATTGAGTAACAGGAAATTGCTACTAAAAAAGATCTGATAAACTCAATGAGGACTACCTGTCCACAAACCAAATATCAGCCAAAGTTAGTACATAACTGATAATGTAAGCAGAGCAATTAGGGTCTAGAAATAAGCCAGGATTTGGTAAAAAGGGAAACAGAAATCTTGCCACTGAATATTGAAAATTAAACTCATTCCAAAGAAATAACAAACCTGTACAAATCTTCAAAGGCAGGACACTTAAAATGATAATTAGCATTCAGTAATGTCATACAATATAATGGCCAGATTATTGAACCACCTACATATTACACCTACTAAAGGAGCTTTTCTCAGAGCCCTTTCCAAAATGTTCCAGTTTTTTGCACCTACAACAGCTTCCGGTGTCTTGGGAAGCCTTGCTGCAAGATTTTGAAGTTTGTTTGTGACAATGTCTTCCTATCTATGACGAGCTTTTGTGAGGTCACACAGTGATGTTGGACAAGAGCACCTGACTTGCATTTTCTCTTCTAGTTCATCATAAAAGTGTTCAGATTCTATCTACCGGTTATGTATATATTTAATTTTAAATTAAAATAAATAAATACAATGGATGTGTCCTGTTTTAATCCTTTTTTCGATATAATGTCCGTGTTTTTTTTTTGTTTTTTTTAATTTTCAGGACATATCTTAAATTCTACAGTGAAATCAAACAGAAAACACAGCAGCCAGCTGCACACTTGCACACAGTGTGGTGTCTCTTTTTGGAAACCCCCTCTGCTCGCGTCTCGTATCCTGAACTGACACCTCAACACAGCACTGTTTCGCGGGCGGGACTTCCGGTGGAGCGCACCCGGAAGATTCGGATGCAAGTTTTACTGCCCGACCGTGCATCCATATGGTCGTCAT
Source organism: Hemichromis elongatus (assembly GCA_015108515.1). Classification (NCBI taxonomy): domain Eukaryota; kingdom Metazoa; phylum Chordata; class Actinopteri; order Cichliformes; family Cichlidae; genus Hemichromis; species Hemichromis elongatus. Next base: position 97,138 of record VUQR01033011.1, read on the forward strand.
TGTAAACGTTTTAATGTGATTTAGGACTTTTTCTACACCCTAGTTTTGCAAAAATGTTATCGTTAGACTTTCTCGACGATGTTCGTCGCATGAATAAGCGGCAGGTAGGTACCCGACCGTTAGTTCACGGCCACCTCTTTGTATGGCAAGTGAGCTCGTAGCTAATGATGACTAGCCGTCGACCCCGTTTTTACCACTGCAATCTCTCTGCGCCATCAAAAGTGTTTTGTTTCATGTGCATTTGTATTTTAAAGCTCGTCCTCTCTAATGCATTACAAAGGGCTTAATTTAACTACGTGTAAGAAAAACACATGACTTTAGTGTAGCTAGCTGGTTTCCTGGTTTAACATTACTGTCAGAGCACCGCTAGCAGAAGTCAAACGCCGAATGTGCTAAAAATGAATCACCACTGAATGTACAAATGCACGGTAACGTTACCGTGTTCAGTAAGTTGGGCTGGTTTATGCTTGTTAACATGCAGATTTGTGTTTTGAAATAACTCATTATTTTCTCAATTTGTTTGCAGCTCTACTATCAGGTGCTGAACTTTGGTATGATTGTTTCCTCTGCACTGATGATCTGGAAGGGACTCATGGTTGTCACTGGCAGCGAGAGTCCTATTGTTGTTGTTCTCAGGTGAGTTCGGGATTTTTGTTGTTACTTTAAATCTTGTGCTGTTTTAATATCTGCTGATTATTTATGTTTGTGAAAACTGGAGTACATTTCTCTGTGTAGTAAAGAACCATGTTCCATATGCTGATGATTGGACTTTTTTGCAAATAATAAACAATTATATTCTCCAAGGATATTAAAGCTTTATACCTTTAAAAGTGGGTACTGTTATAATTTTTGAGTACATATTAGGAGACCAAGTTGCACACATCCTTCAGAAGGCGCATTTCCTCTTTTTATGCGTTTGAGCTCACATGATTGTCAAATTTACCAAAGTATGTGCAGCAGACTAAGTTCAGATACACATTGTGTCATTTTGCATGTGTCATTACCCCCTCACTCTCTCAATGTACACTCAACACTCTTTTATCCCATTAGGATGCAAAGCTCACAGTTTTCCTATGCTTTTATTAGCTCTTTCTATTAATAACTAACTTCTAATAATAACTCTTTGTATAGTCTTTGGGGTTAACATACTCTTTCTGAATTAAATGACCTGTTTTAGCTGTTTTAGTGTTGTGAAGATGTGTAAAATGTTAATTCTAAACAGAATTTGATGGTTTGCAAATCATATAAAGCTTATATTTAGGTGAAAATCAAGATGCTGAAAGTTAGAATTTTAACAGTTTACTTAAATCTGATAGCAGCAACAGGTTTAGAAAGATTAAGTGAGGGGCCTGTTTACCACTTTATACACCATTATTTGTCAAAGATGGTAATGACTGTGATGTGACTCGGATTACTTTATGACCCTGTGTCAGTAAGATCCATATTGACACAGATAAACTTGTTTTATAACCCAATTAAAAATTTCTTAGCTAGTGTTTTGATTTATTTTTATCCTTTTACAAGCTATGCAACATAAAACTATCATTTTTAAAGTAGCATTAATGATTATTCCAAGCTTTAAAAAATGGAAATTAAATCTTGCCAGCTTGACTAATATGTGCATCTGTTGTATTTCAGTGGAAGTATGGAGCCAGCTTTCCACAGAGGAGACCTCTTATTTCTGACCAACCGGGTAGAGGATCCAATCAGAGTTGGCGAGATTGTTGTCTTCAGGATAGAAGGCAGAGAGATCCCAATAGTACACAGAGTACTAAAGATTCATGAAAAGTATGAATGTGAATTTTATGAGTGTTTATTTAATAGGTTGCATTTTTCATTCTCATTCCCATCTGTTAAACCTGAATTTAATTATGTTTTGATTGATATGCTGAAAAGGACGGAGCACTCAAGAGCAGCAAAACTTTTAAGCTATTAATGTAGTCATGTTGTCACCAGTTTTGTATTGTAGGAAGCCTCTGTTTTATTACAAACATGAATCCTCATCCTTACACAGTGTTGAAAAGGGTATTTAGTGACACAGCAGTCTGAAAATCATGCTGATACTTTGTTCACAGGGAAAATGGAGACATTAAGTTTTTGACCAAAGGGGACAACAATGCAGTCGATGACAGAGGGCTGTACAAGCAGGGTCAACACTGGCTGGAGAAAAAAGATGTGGTGGGACGAGCTAGGGGGTAAGTATTTTAGCTGGAAAAAGTGCATAGGAGGACACATGTCCTAAAACATATTTGACACAGATTACTCCAAAGAATGCATTTCCAAATTGAACTCGGGGAAAATTTTCAAGATAAGTCCATAGTTTCTCTGTTGTCATTTTAAAAGAAATGTATTAAAAAATTTCTCCTGATGTTGGACATAAATGAATACTTGAATGAAATTGAGTAAAAACATTACTTGACAACGGATCACCTTGACAGTTCGTCTCAGACTGTCAGGCAGCATTTTCTCCTCGTTGCTGTTAAGATTTTAGGTTTAGTGTTCTTTTATAGTTGTCTGCAATATTTTATACAGTTCTCAACAAAATGAGGGAAACAGTTGATCACTAAAGTTAAATTAAAAAGCTACTTCGACTGATCCTCTGGTCAGGTCACAGGTGAGAGCAGGTTCTGAATAAACATGTGTAGGTGTGAAAGAGTCCAGAGATGTTGTGGTGATTGTTATACTCTCTGCAAAATCATCCAGCATAACCAGTTCTGGAGAGGCTCAGTGATAGCCTGGGAGCCTTGCTCCTGCATGTTATGTATATGGATGTGAGATGGTTTACCTGTGCAACCTGAAGATGCTGCATGTGCTGTTTAATGCTAACAGTAGTGACAAGGACACCAGCAAAAAATTAGAACTAGAAAGAAGTCTGTCTGGATGGATAAGGCGTCAGTATAGCCTTTGCAGTATTTGCTTTGCTGGCTGTTGCAATATTACACAGTCACTTTTATTTATGCCTGCCATCAAGGCACAGGAAGCAGCTGCAGTATTTCCCTGAATGATAGGTGTTGCCACTCATACAATAGCACCACATAAGCGCTGATATAGAAAGAGGAGAAGAAGTCAAAACTGGAAACAAAGACTTGCATGGTGTTTTTTCTACAAAGTCAACATCTCTGTGCATCTCTGAGCTTTTGTAGTGCAATATCAATTAAAAATAGCAGTGGAAATCAACATGATGGTAGACTTGTTGACTAAATCCTGCTGCAGTGGCGCAATGTGCCAGGTTACAAAATCAAGGTGCATGTTTGGGCATTGTTGGCATGCCGTATGATGTGAAATCAAAATCTGCACATGACTACCCACGATGGGGGGGTGCACAGCGACCATAAAAACACCAAAAGGAGAAAGCAATGTACTGTGGCCATAACCTTTAAATGTTTTTGTGGACTGCTTTGCTGTTAGCTCTCGAGTGCACGTGTTGTCATTTTCATTTGCATCGAAGCAGGATAAATGCCTTCACAATGGTTTATGCTTCATAAGAGATCAGTATCCTTTGATTTTCACCAACTTTGTGTTATATTGTGACGATTGAATGTTTCACACATAGACCGTATAAAAGAAAAAAATGTAGCTAACATAACATCCACTATTGGTTGGTGAAGTCCCATTGTGAAGCTTAATTTTTTTTTCTGCCCTTTTTGGCATATTAAAAAAGCCTCTTGCTGGACATGGAAATGAATGTAAAGATTTTAGGTGTTTCCCTGTTTGTGAACCAGGTTAAAGCCAAGAAAACTGTTGCGTGACAGCTAATTGGCACATGTCCTTATCTAAAACTAGCCAGAGGAACAAGAGTAGTTACACCAGGGGTGGGCAACTCCAGGCCTCAAGGGCCGGTGTCCTGCAGGTTTTAGGTCTCACCCTGGGTCAACACATGTGAATCAAATGATTAGTTCATTACCAGGTCTCTGGAGACTTTAAGACATGTTGAGGAGGTAATTTAGCCATTTAAATCAGTTGTGCTGGATCAAGGAGACGTGTAAAACCTGCGGGACACCGACACTCGAGTTACCCACTCCTGGTTTACACACACACTACATCAGTGAACAATCCAGAACAGTACAAGCAGGAAAGCAGCCTGTATAGGTTTAAAAAAACAAATGTGTCTAGTTTGGCTTGATACTGAATAGGAGGCCACTCCCTTGAATGTATAAGTTGATTCTGTGGCTTTGAAGCCTATGCACTTATTAGCCACAACAAGTAACTGTAAGTGCTTAAAACAGCATTTTAAATCCACTGTAACATTTATACATCAGTTGCTCATTCTGAAATCCATTGACTGACGTTTTGTTTATGTGGATTACATTGTATGCATCAATAACATTTAACAGCAAGCATTTTTTGATCATTTCCAGGTTTGTGCCATACATCGGAATTGTGACCATCCTCATGAATGACTACCCCAAGTTTAAAGTACGTTGGCTGTAATCAATCTCTGGTTTTTAGGCTTAAAAATGCAGAACATGATCTGATTTCTTCTTCCTTTGTTGTCTGTCTGCAGTACGCCGTGCTCTTCATGCTGGGTCTATTTGTGTTGGTCCATCGGGAGTGAGGTGCCCAAGCTTCAGCACTTAAGAAGGATAAACTACGTCCAGGAAACCTTAGTCATGCCTTTCAGAACAGAATTAAGTTAGACTTTGTCAAACCCAACTGGCTTTTTGTACCATTTGTTTGAACATTTTGTAGAAATGTGGATAGGGTGTTTACATTTGAAATATCCAAGCTTTAAAAATATTTTTGTGAGGGAATTAGGCTAAAACTAGCGTGAAGGCGCTCTTTATTTGTAATCTTTGGAATGTGAAACGGCGTTGTTAATGACAAACTCAGTCGTTTCTTTCCTGTTAAATTCATTGTCTTATGTGACGAATATGTGAAGTATTTTATGAAAACTGAATATGAATGAAAATTAAATATGAAATCTGGTTACCATCCACTATGAATTATTTTTCTCTTTGTCTGATTTCTTTTCCCCCCCTGCTTTTTAAAATGAATGTCAAACATCTAATACCTTCTCATAAAAAAGAAGTTATATAATTTATTTGCTATTTTTTGGGGGTTCTTTAAATATTTGAAAATGTGTTTTTGTATTTTTTTTCCTGGTCGTCATTAAACTTTTCAAGCATTGTTAGTAATGCTATAGAATTCATGTATTTCTTTATGTGGAATTGGTAAAGAAAGTTAAAGTTTTGATGATAAATACTTCAATCAGTTCTTTCTGGTCTTGGCGTTTGTCTTTACCCCTCCATTAAATTCACCATCTGGTTCTTTTGTATGTGTGTGTGAAACTGGAGCTGACCACAGTTTAATTCAGGTGAGCTGTGCCAAAGATAATTTGCTGCTCGCACATTTTGTTGCAAATTAAATAGTCTAATGGTTTGTTTGGTAAATTTCTATTTAAAGGTCACAGGAGCGGGGCACTGTGTTTTATTTCTATGTGGGCTGAGCTTTGATGACTGCAGAAATGGTTGTTGACGACATCCGCACATTTGCAATCAAATCTTGGATATCCAGCCTAAGTGTGTAACCATATAGCGGAAGGTGTAAAACCTACACTTGAAATTCTGTTTGGGCACCTGAACTCAGAAAATGACGGCATTTCAATGTTCCTTTGACCTGAGAGACCTTGACCTTGTGCATTGCCACTTCCATTTAAAGCCAAGCATATTTATAAACCAATATTGACAAATATAATGCAGTCTTGAGTTCAGACACTGAACTTTTATAGAAGTTATGAAGTGCTAAATAAGTCTTTTCTTAAACCCTGATTGTTGAACCAAGCTTTGTTAATTACTTTTGGTTTGGCCTTCAATGAACAAAGCAACACCAAGTAATCCCAAGCATTAGTCAATGAGCTTAACTGAACACTTTCATGTCTAAATGTATTATTTTGACCCTGAGATGCTGATGTCCACATATTGTAGGGCAGCAGTGGCTGTCACTTATCATTTAATCTGTGAACATAGGTTTATCTTGATGGTGAGGTGGTTTTCTAATTAAACTGACATTCAGCTGTGCACAATTTATGAAATCACAAGATTGTGTGCTAATGTGAAAGGTTATAAAAGAGCAAGATTAAAACTGCAGCTCTTTCACTATACTTGCAACTTTAGCACCCTGAAGTGACAGAGAGGCCATCTGTCTTTTCAGCTCTAAATTAGCGGCGAGAATCAGCAGGTTCTCTTGTCCACGGAGGACTGACGGTGATCACAGTGGCATGTTGCAACTGGCCAAATGTCATGTTGCTCATTGTAAGGGGCTAGGCCTGGCCATGGGAGAGAGAAGGGGTCTAGGGACCTTAGCAGGAAATGATTATATGTATGATTATATGTGCTGGAGAGGAAAGCATTAGCTACCCCCTGTGTAATTTTGTGGCTCTAACCATGCAATTTGCACCAACAGTGCACAACATTTAAATCATTAGTTTTTGCTCAACTATGACATTTTTATACTGATAGTTAAAATATAGTCTACTGCTATGCTATATAGTATCACATAGATTAAAAATAAACTAAAAGGTCATGATAACGCATCTGATTTAATTCTTTTAAAATAACCTTTTCCATTTTATTGAACTTCTGGAAACAATTCCAAACACAGCGAATAAATGTGCACTGGTATGTTGCTGTTCAGCCACATGGTAGTCAATGGTAGATCAGAGGACTGTTTTTTTTTAGCAAAGGTTCCTGTCTGGTAAGAATAACCGCGTGGCGCGTGAAAGACGCACAGCCCGACACGCAGACCAACAAAACCTTGACAGTGACTCAACTGTCTTCATTTTAATTTATGCAACAAGCTGAATGAAAAAAATATACGCAACATACAAAGAGCCCACCCCGGTCAGGAGAGCCTATAAAAGCTGGATACATCGGAGAAATCTACAACCAACAGGAGACACTTGGAAATTTGCGCGCTGGAGGACACTTCACTAGTCCACGCTGAGATGAGAGGGTTTACACTGAATAATGTCTGCCAGTGTGGCTTGTTTACATATCTTGTTTTATTTTCTTTCACCGCTGCGGTGAGTTTCGATCTGACTGAGCTTAGGAATAAAGTTGCAAAAATCAAAGTGAATCCAAGAGGCAATCTTTGGGCTACAGGTAAGACTATTCGAAATTTCACTGTAGACACATGGGTCACATTTATTTTGCTTACCACCTCATATTTGTATGTATTTTAACATATAACACGTTTCCTTGTTCTTTTTATTTATTTATATATTTATTTTTTGTGTTATGTCTTTAAAAGCCTTATGTCTTATGACTTCCAATTTTCGCTTGGTTTAAGTTATAAATAACGGGCGTTTCTGTGATTTGGAAGGACATTTCATGGGCAAGAAGAGTGTCGTGGATACTCCTATGTTGCCTTCAAATGAGGACCAAGGTGCCGATGCGCTGGAAGTCACCCTACCTGCAGAGCAGAGTGCACTCGGGGAGCTCTTCCAAGAGTTTCTGCGGGTGGCGCTGCAAGCGCAGATGGATACACAAGAAAGTCGTTCGAAAAATCAGGCGAGGAATCTTTCCCTAAGTTTTTGATATAAGATGTCAAAAGGATTTTGACTAACTCGTAATGTCTTGCTCTCTCTTTCAGGAGGCGGACTTGTTGATGAAGATTTTAGAAAACTACATCCGAAGCAGAAAGTGATGTAAAGGATACAACCCTGGCACGCATTAACACTAATCGAAGGTCGCCTGAGCTTATGAGTTAAAATAAATGAGAATCGTGTGCAGTCTCATGCTCATCATGATTGTAATTTACTGTAACTGTCTTGCTCATTTGGAATACATCTTTTTCCAGTTATTTTGATGGATCTATTTTACATGTACTTGTCATTTGTTTAGTTATTTGTATTAAATAAAATAATGATTTGCACTGCTTTGACTTTGATGTGTGACTGATAAATTATAGATCTTTTTTTATTATTATTAGTGAACCTAAACACGGATTTCATTATATATATACCACTGGTTTCTACTTGCACAAGAATGAGCAACACAGAAAAGATGCAGATTGATAATGCTATAATATCTGGGCACCCTTCAGTGAGATGAGTTTGACTCATACTTTGGTAACACTTGTGGCCTAAAAGACACGGTATTACAGATATGGATAAAGGTCTTATTTATACATCTATCATTAATATTTGCATCATGCTTTTTTTTCTTTTTTTTTTAACAAAAATATTACTAAAATAAGTGTTAAAGGTGTTAAAATAACACTTATATAAATATAAATGTAGGCAGCTTACATAAATCACATTTCCTGAATATTTTGACATGAAATCGATATAATCTTTGTACTTTTTCTGTCCTTTGCATAAAGGGATGATCTGTTCTCTCGATCAATATTGGTGGAGTGCAGTGAGATGGCCCATGCAACTTCTTTGCCTTGAGCTATTCTGTTGTATTTGAAATGGGTAGGCTATTTCAATATCTCTCCCACAATGCCTTGTCTGCTTTGTGTCATTTCAAGGTGTGGATTGGGCATCAAATCCAAAGTGGTGAGAGGTGTGAGTAGAGGAAGTCTTTATAAGTTCTAATACACCTTTCTGGTAATGTTTTTAAGAGAGTCAAGAACTGTTATCTTGATATCAGGTATGATATGAACACTATTACTTATGATACACCTTTTGTTCAAAATATAAAATCATTTAAAACTGTAATGCAAAAACACAACTTAAAAAACATAATTCTTTCTCCATGATACTTATTGCCAGTTTCTATTGAATATGTACTTTTGAAGATGGGTAAGAGCCAGATATTTTAACTATTTTATGCCCTGTGTAAAGTGGGACGCTTTCTTGAAAAAGTAAAATTCAAAATGTTCTTTTGTTGGGCACATTTGGCTCACTGAGTTTGTTACACGAAAAAAGAACTAGTGCCAACCTCAGATAAACATGTAATTCACGAAATGCCTGCAAATCTAATGATTCTTAGATATTTTACCTGTCTCAAGGGCTGCTTCGCGTCTAGTGCTGATCAGAAAATCATAATCATCCAAACTTGTGCTTAAAACTTTGCTCACACCTTCAAAACCCTCTTTTAATAACACAAAATCAACACCGAATTATTTTGCAGTTAATCAATTCTCTTGCTTTTCATTAAAAAAGAAAAGAAAAAACCTAAAGTGAGGAACGAGTGTTTAGCAAAACACAAGGATATCTATGTGATTTTGAATGTAGCGTGATTGTTGATGCTGGACAGAGTGGTCTGAGTATTTCAGAAACTGCTGAAATACTGACCCAATAAATAAATAAATAAATAATTGTAATACATGTTCATCCACAATAATCTCTAGGGAATGATCACTATTTAAATTGTGGAGTTGAAAATTAATTATTTTTCTTCTGGATAGATCTCCTTTCTTGATAAAGTTACATGTGGAGATGTGTCTGCCTCTTAATAGTGTGGGAGTCCCACTGACATGCACAATTCAACCACAAAGCAGAGTACTGGAAATAACAGCGTTGTTACCTGGCTACAATTGTAACTGTGTATTCCATTGAGTGGTAGAGTCTAGACTGCTGTAGGCTGTTAACATTTAGTCTATATTTGTTAGAAATTGGGTTATCAAAATTGACCCTTAAGTTTGTAACTTCAGATTTTTGTATTTCACATTAGAATCTGGAGCACACACATTTATAATTAAGTCTTTGTCCAGTACACAACAGCCTTTAGATCCTGGAATTTTCAGGTGCAGGATGCTGTGTACAACTAGGTTAGTGGGCTAGAAAATTGGCCACAATTTTTACAGGAAAATAAGCCTGTACAATAACTTAAAGGAAAATGAAAAGCACTAAAACATACTTTTAAGAATTACAATAGAAATCAATACAAAACATTCTCGCACCTGTTTCTTTTCATTTTTATTTTGTTTAAAAGTGCGAACATCTGCCCTGGAATGGTATAGTCATAACATAGATATGCAAAATGTACAAGCATTTAATGGTTATGAGAATTTCATTTGAGAACTTCAGTATTTTTGTATTTATTTATTGTATTTATTTTAAATGTGCGGCAAGTGAATGTTGCAGTTCATTTTGATGCAGTGCTAAAATAATTAGTAATATATTTGTGTGGGTGAGTGTCTGTGGTGTAGGGTGAGAGAGTTGCAAGTCCAAACATATTGCATGTTTAAAGAAAGGTGATGCTTTAATAGAATCTTAGCATGTGCTCTCTTACTACTAGGAAAACAAGAAACACTGTTCCTGTATTCTTTGTTTACTTTGCACTTGTTCAATTGCTCATATAATATTTTGTGTCTTTAAAGGTTCTCGGTCATCCAGGTTGTCGTAGTCTAAGTAACTTGGAAAGAAAAGCGTCTGGACTTCTTTAGGTTTCTTGAAGATGTTCTAAGAGCAACTGTTAAAGAGCCCCGGATTTTCTTCTCGGATGAGAGGTGAAACATCTTTAAGAAACCTAAAGAAGTCCACAGGTTTTTCTTTCGAAATAATGCTTCATTCATCGTTATGCTCAGATTTATATGATTATACATGGCACAGAACTAGATAGTGATAGAGAAGGACCTCTGAGGCAATGTGTCAGAAAAATCTTGTGTCAGAAAGATGCCGAGATTTATCAGTAGGAGTAGGCCAGAACTTTCTTGGAGATAACGGGAACTGTGTCACAAGTTTATGGCATCAAATGGAAAACTCACTATTAATTTATATATCAGAGAAAAAAGTCAAGATGCAGAGGAAGTATGGTGGATATAATGGCAAAGATTGTTGAAAATGCAGCTACCAGGCAAAAGGGCAAGAGGAAGACCACAGAAAAGGTGTAGCAAACAAGGACATGAAGAGCATTGGTGTGACTGAAGAGGATGCTAGTGATATGGTTGGTGATGCTACTGAAACAAGAAGAAGAATTGCTATTTTTGTTAGTTATTTTTATATTTATGAATTCTGGAATGACCCTATCCATTTTTCTTTCAAATAGAATGATCCAGTGTCTCTCATGCTAAAGGAGCACCTTTCCTTAGTTTTTAGAGAATTTGACCAGATTGTGTTATGACTACCATGTACATACTTCTTGGACACATTGGAGCAAATTTGACTACTTGACCACATCCAAATATTAAGGATGGAAAACTAACATCTAGAGGAAGTGCAAACAATAGAGATGCACAATGACCAGTCATTACAGAATAAAACAGGAAATTACATAAACTTAAATGTAATAATGCAAAACTATGAAATCATTTTGTTATTAAAGCTTTGTTCTAAAAAAGACATCCCCACTAAGCAACTCAATCTGCATCTCAAGTCCCAGTGTGGTCCTCTTTTTTTAAATTTGTACCTCCTATCAGTCCATTCTCTTCCACTTATCCTTTTCAGGAAGTCAGAGTCCCTGGAGAAAACCTGCACCAACATGGAGAGACAGAAAGACCCTGGCCTGGTGATGGAATTGAACACAGGACTTTCTTGCTGTGAGGTCCTGAGTTCTAACCACTGTTCCACCGTGCTGCCCAAAAATAAAATTTGCACCTATGTATATAAATATATAGACTCTAATGATTTTACTGAGGGGTAATTAGTTTTAAGAATATGGCCCAAAGTTACAGTTATGCATGCCTCTGCCATGGAACATTTGGTGTCCGTTTTTTTGTCTTCTTTTCTTTTCTTTTCGTTTTTAGCTTGTGCTGTTTTAATCATGAACTAAGTGATTGCCACAGGCAAATCTGGTGCATAATTCACATAGTGAATGTATGTTGTGTTAAAACAGGCAATCTCAGCTTCTGAAACTTGTAAATTCCATTGTTGTTAGTTTGAGCACTAAAAACTCACAGAGACGAATTTATCCAGTGTTCTTGCAATAAAGCCATGGCTTTGGGCACCAGGTCATTACTGATTGAGTGTTGCATCTATCTTTAAGCTGTGTAATCTATCTTGCACTTTTAAGAAACATGCAAGTCTCATAGGTGACATGTGTTTCTTACATTTGTTTATTTTTGCCAGGGGACTGTGTGGGCACGCTGTGCATGTTATTATTTATTCAAACCTTAGACTGAACACCTAAAAAATTCATGGATTATTAAAAAGATTATTATATGGTTGTAGGCTGTTCTTATCAACTGCTCATTCTTGATAAATCTGTCTCACAACTTGTGTGCCTGCGTAAAACTAGCAATGATACACTGCCACCCTCTGGCATAAAACCACTCACTACACATCACTGTCATCTCAGTGTGGAAATTGCCTGTTGGATTTTTAAGAGGTTCAAAAGAAGGTGCTGATGAAAGTGTTTAAAGAATAGAACAAAAAATAAATAAATCAATATTAGTCTTTATGGAAGTCTACGTGTAAGTAAATAAAAAATATAAAACTGACATTCGATACAGGTGAGTGAACGCAGTTGAATTGTATATAACAGATTGTTAGTTACATCAAAAGCAGTCACAAGAGAACTTTTCTCTACTATTACTTCTCCCACATTGTAACCAGTTCTGACAATTTCAGGTTCTTGTGTTGATTATTCAGACAGTGCAGAGTAACCAAAAGCCTTTATTTTCTAATTTCTTTCTGAGTGAATATTATACGAGGATAGGGTGTACTGGCAGCAGGTGTCACACATAAAAACAGACAAATAAGAAGGAAAGAGCCCAAGTAGACATTTATATATCAAAAAATAACCAAAAGAAAGTCTGCGGACAGACACTCAGCAGCAGCACACATTATTTCAACAACCAGTAATAAAATGTAAAGCACAAACCTCTTGGTACAGGTGCTAAGCCAAGCGCATTCATAACGAGATCGTCATAATCCAATCAAAATTCCTCACCTGGAGCAAGAAACCAGATTTATTTGTATTGATTTCTTGATATAAAAGAAACTTAATTTTCAATTTCAGTTCAATTTTCAAAGTTTCAGTTTGGACACAAGCTTTTCAACATGTGTTTTAAAAGACAAATTCTGATGTCTAAATACTAGTTGTGGCTATTTCAATTTCAGCCACTTCAATGTTTTTGATTTTAAGAAGTTTCAGTGTGTTTGCATCGTCTAAGCTGTATGTTTAAGAGATTACAAACAGCACAATACCAGCTGTTAATCTTGTGTTTTTATCTATCACCCGATGGGTCGAAATAAAAAAACAAGGCATTCAGTCTCAGTTTATGTTAGATATTAGTTTCATTGTATATCTTTGTTATAATGCTTTAAAAAGACTCCCAAAGTGTTCTGTCATTATTGAGTTAAGTGATAAGTTAAATTCTGATGTCATGAGATTAAGAGCCCAGTCAAATAAAGTATAGTTTAAAGGCAGGGTTGAGCTTGACACCATGGAGTCATTTTACTTTGCTAGTTATGTTAACATACTCAAAGGACATAGATAAGGAAAAACTGTTTAACTATAGTGCAGTCTTCAGGATAATACGATATTAAATAAATTTAAAAAAAATACACTGTCTATGCCAGTTTATGTTTCTCAGAGATTCAAGATTCAAAATTCAAGGTCTTTATTGTCAGTACAACAGTATACACAGCGAAATGCCGTTTTACCCCAAACCCCTCCGTTGCATTATAAGAAATTTAAAAAAAAAAAGATCTCCAAGAGATATAAAACTAAGAATTACAAATAAATAATAGCTCGCTAAATTTGAATAAAATTAAGAGCTAAAAAGCTACTATTACGAACTATGTCCAACACACAAAGACAGGGTTTAGACTTAAACCTGACGCCTACATTATTGGAGTGCTATAGTAAAATAGAAGTAGCGCAGCTGGTAGCTGGGTGGATGGATGCAGCTGTGTGGAGAGCAGCATGTGGGGGCAAGAAAAAAGCACCCCACACGCAAGTTATAAATAACAAACTTGGTGAGTTACTTCCAAAAGACAGTTAAAGCTCACTTTAACTCTAGTGCTGTGTCAGAACTTTATAAAATAGTTGCTGTTTCAAATGACACCGCACGATCGACTTAAAGAATGACAGATCATTAGCTCAAATGTAGTACAATGTTGTAGAGAAACGTCCCAGTATTGCCCCCCAGTTTGTTTGTTTTGAATGGTGACGTCACCAGAGCACGTGACCGAGCAGCGCTTCCTTGCGGCTATTTTATTGGTCAAACCTAGAAGAATCTGCACAGTGGGGCAGGCCGAAGCCATTTTATTATTTTAACAGCAAAGGTGCAGGTGCATCAGTATTTTATTTTTTAAATATACATATATACTAAGTGTTTCCATTTTAATTCTTACGATACCATGGGCCAGTGTGGGATTACGTCATCTAAAACCGTCTTGGTTTTCCTCAATCTCATATTTTGGGTAAGAAAACGGCAGATGCTTGAACAATGTGCAGCATCCCAGTGAGGCCGAGAATGCAGACTGTTAGCAAACTGCGCCAGAGATGCATTGCAGTTTGGCGATAAAACAGATGGATTATGTGGCGGTAATTATGTGTAAAGACTCACTCTGACGTTAGTACTCACTGTAAGCTGCACGGAGGTTAACTGGAAACCCATTTGACTGGTTAGCTGTAGCCGTAGCTGGAGCTTGTTCTGTAGCTGCCGCCCACAACTTATAGCTATGACGTTATGCAGCAGAGGCTGAGTTAACCTCCAGCACTGTTTGAGCTGCATCAAGCTAGTATATTAAAAGAACAGCGTAGCTAAATTAAAGCATGTATAGATGAGCAAAATTCAAAATAGACGACCAAACAGGATGACTGAATAATATAGAGAAGTGAGGCCCAGTCCACACTGCCTGTGTGTGCTTTGTCTGTGAGCATGAATTACCATTATTCATGTAAAGCTATGATGTTGTTATAGCACATATGGGTCATTGAAATGTCATGTTTTTGTGTCCAAATGCATGATTTTTATTAGAAATCATTTATTAAATTAATTACTTGCAGGTCTTTATTTCATAAATAGATAATATATGAACTTATTTTGTGTTTATTCAAAAATATATAATATTTTCTATATTTCCGTTTTAGTAAACATGCTTATATTTATAAAAGCACCATAAAGAAGATTTATATATTGAATATTATGTTGTAATCTTATATATAATGTATTTGTAGCATTTTTAAAAAGTGCTTTGAGTTTGTAAGGCTGCTATCTTGACCAGGACTCTCTTGTAAATTTCTGGTTAAATATAAGTAATGAAAAAAGAGAAGACTAAGGACAGAAAGAAAGGAGAAAAAAAAACAACGAAAGCTGATGTTTAAATTATTATACATTGAAAAATAAAAAAATTCTCACATGTTTTTTTTTTTATTCATATAACAATCATTTTAAAGCTTTTGAGTTTATTAAAATAATCGTCAGAGTGGTGCAACCACAAAAAAATATAGTTTAATTTAACTAATAATAGTGAAGAAGTGATTTAATTTAACAGTTAAATGTATGCTTTTCCTACCAAATACAAACATTAATACAGGTGTTTAAGTAAAAGCCTGTTGGAATTGAAAATAATGACAAAAGCAGTTGCAAAAATGGCTTAAGTCAGGTAGATGCAACTGCAAAATGGCAGTTGCATCCCAAAATGGCCCAAAATGTATTATTAAAAGATTTGCACTCACATAAATTGAAGCACTTGGAAAAGCAGGTTATTTCTCTTCATGCTTCTATGCCTGATTGCTTTTCCCCTGTTTCTCTCTGCAGGCTGCAGCTGGAATTTTATGCTACATAGGAGCTTATGTGTTTATCACATATGATGACTATGACCACTTCTTTGAAGATGTGTACACGTTGATTCCTGCTGTTGTAATCATAGCTGTCGGAACTCTTCTCTTCATCATCGGTTTGATTGGCTGCTGTGCAACAATACGTGAAAGCTCCTGCGGCTTGGCAACCGTGAGTATTGCCTGCTTTGGCATGCCAAGAAAAATGTGGTTTTATGCCTATGGTAGCAAACTGTAGGAAGTATGTAAAAAGTGCCAAGCAAGGTGGGTGATATAGCCTCAAAGTAACTACGATATTTTAAGAAAATTTGCACTGTCGATATTTCTGATTATAAAGTAAAAAAAGACTGAATGGTGTTTTTCATGCTTGCAGTTTGCAGGCAGCATTCATAAGTGTAAGTAAAGGAAGGGCAAGTTTACAATGTTGTTACTAAAACCTAATTTCTACCTGGGATGCTGTGTCTTTAGTCGAGCTTTTGAACTAGCATTTTAAAGCAATGCTTTTTTGACCATCGCTAATTTTCTAATTTTGCTAGCGTAACTAGCAAATGCTGCTCTTGGAGGAGTCATTTGTTTACATTTCAGTGAGAAACAATTTCTTTAGTGAGAACAGTTTGTTGCATATTTTGCAAACTTTTTGCATTGTTGAAAGTTGGTTTAGAAGCTTCCTTTTTAAGTTACTATACTAGAGGACGCTGACACCCGGCTCTTGCCGGGAATGTACATAGATGGCTTTGCTATAGCAATAATAATGCAATATGGGTTTTATTGTGAATTTAATTAATTAAATTGCAGTAGTGGAAGAAAATACTTATGTAAAAATGCTGGAGGGATTTTCGAAATAAAATACCAATGATATTGTAACATTTTCACTTGTTTGCAATTTTGATTTACAAAACCTCACATTGCATTGAAACTACACTGGAAAAGATGCTTTTTATAAATGGGGAAAATGAGTCATATCTAATGCAGTCAGTGGCCAAGTCCCTATTGATTCAAGAGAGAGTTTTTATATAGGCTTTAAGACAGAGAGAAGATGTCTTATGTTTGATATTTATTTTAATTTAATCAATTTTACCATCAGCTTTCCGTCTCTGTTTTTCAGTTTGCTGCCATACTCCTGTTAGTATTTGTAACGGAGTGTGTGGTGGTGGTGCTCGGCTACATATACAGAGCAAAGGTAAAATCTGTTTTGTTGGTCATGTTCTCATCTGTTAAAGTTGACAGTGAAATGAACATCTGGACTAAGCTGCTGCTAAATCTTAATGTGTCTCCTGTTTCAGGATAAGTTACCCACGGTGCAACCCCTTGTAAAGATGGGAGTTTTTATGTAATTTACAAATAAATATTTTATTGCTGTGTGTAAACCAGCTCCTTCTGCTGTGATGAGTTAATGCAATTAATTTAGCCACTCTCATTTATTCTTGATCGCTTTGGGCTAAAGTGCTTCCTAGGCATCCAAAATTAGTTTTATGATAATGTTATTTGACTTTCCTAAAGTAAGCATTTTCAAATTACTTTGAGTGAGCAATGACTGGCGAATAATGACAGTTGTGTTATTTTGTTTTGTTTGCTTTTCTAGGTAGAAGATGAGGTGAATCACTCCATTCAGAAAGTTTACAATGAATACAACGGCACCAACACTGATGCTCCTAGCCGGGCGATTGACTATGTGCAGAGGCAGGTGAGAAAAACCTTCTATTGTTATATGTGTTTGTCATCTCTAACTAGAAAAACTGAGGGCATAAATTTGGGTTTTTAATTACGGCACTTTTTATGCTTGTATATTAGATGATGAAATTAAAAATTCTAATTAAAAAAATTTCTTTCACCATTTTTCCTAGCTTCACTGCTGTGGCATTCACAACTACTCTGATTGGAAGAACACCCGCTGGTTTAAAGAATCCAAGAACAACAGCGTCCCCGTCAGTTGCTGTCAGCCCAACATCAGCAACTGTACTGGCACGCTCACTCGACCAGCAGATCTTTACCAAGAGGTACACACCACTACTTTAGCTTCTTAATTAAATCGTTAACAGAGACTATAACTATTTTCCAATTACAAGTGTGTGATTATGCGTGATTATTTGAATTTTTTGTCTTTAGGGATGTGAAGCTCTTGTTGTGAAGAAATTGAAGGAGATTATGATGTACGTCATATGGGCTGCATTAACTTTTGCATCTATACAGGTAAGGAATATGAAGCTGCAAACACAAAGGTTTTAAAAAATTGATACCTGTATTTTTTAGCTATCTTGTAGATAGCTGTCAGATTTTACATATTTAAATGCTGCATCATCACTGAGCTACAGCATATTATTAGGACTATATTTAAAGAGCATACATCCATCTTTGCAGCCAGAGTGCATAAAGTAATGAATATAACAATAGTTCTAATACAGTGCAGCATATATTCTATAGTTTGCCCCAGGATTGCTGTAAACTTTTTAAACTGTTTAGTTGTGTTGTTTAATCAAATTTACATGGAGGTTGCTGAAGATAAAATTGACTTCACACCTTTGAGCCCTGTACTGTCTGCCTGCAGATGCTGGGCATGCTCTGTGCCTGCGTGGTGCTGTGCAGGAGGAGCCACGACCCAGCGTATGAGCTGCTGGTCACAACCAACAGCTATGCATGAAGAATGCAGCCGGTCAACAAAACACTAAGAAAATCAACAGGATCGTCACAGGACATGTCCACACTAGTTATCAGCTATAGTTATATAAGCTCAAGCACACCTTGCACAGTTTATGATAAAGTAGCGAACACTGACGTTTTGGGTGGGGGCTTCAAGGGAAAACCATTTATTTATTGACATGCTTTCCAAGTTCCTGTTACTTTTAAATGTTTATCCTTTTGTTACAAATACTGAAATATTCACAAAAGCCAAAGTTGTATATGGCTAATTGACTTCTGATTATTGATGTGCAATTTTTTTCTTTAAATTGTGGCTTCATAAAATTTGTGTATATCCCCAATAAGGATGAAAAGGAGCTTAAATGTGAAAATAAGTCTGGTAGTGTTGTATGAAAGCTTTTTCTTGGCGTGCTATTTTGCACCATGGCCGGAATTCTGGAAATATTTAGAGGTTGTCCAAATGTATAAGCTATGTTAAAAATAACATGTACTCTATTACCAAGGCCTTGGTTTGACCAGACAAATCTTTTTAGCATAGTACAGATCTGTTTTAATCTTAGCTGTTCCATGAATGCAGTCTAGTTTATAATGAATAATCAACATTTGTTTGTTTTTTTAGGTCTTGGAGCAGCTCTGCATCTCATTCTCAAAGCAGCATTTGGTGAAAGAGTTGTTCATGTTCACAAATATTCAGATTGTAAATTTCCAAATCAGGCTTCACTAACAAGGCATTGCTAAGATATAAATTGTAAATTAACTATTTGGTCTCCAGTGCCATTAGTAGGAGTATTATCAGTGTTACCTAAAGATTTATATATGTAGACTCAGTCTGTTACAGTCATAGATTTCTTGTTTAGTTTGATTTGTTAACTATAAACCTGATTTGAAAAAAACCTCCACAAATTATTTTGTACCTTGTAGTGAAAATGTGTACCCTTTTAATATTTTTAAGCTGTTAAGTTGACCCCACATTTAGCTAGTTCCATGGAAAATATGAGAGATAAAATTGTCTAAAGACTGAAAAACAAGCAGGAGAAAAAATAAACTCATACACTTCAACTGGATTGTTTAATTTTTTTTCACATGACGGTAAATATGCTTCCAAAAAAACAGAACGTACTTAAGCAATGGTTGGCTATATCATCAGTGCATGGAAATTTATTAAACATGTTTAAATGTGCTGTCACTTGACAAGCATAAAAATTGTTTAGTAGTTTGTTCATCTGTATGTGCTACTTTTGTAGCGAATGTGGAAGGTTTACATTAAAAACTTTTATGTACAGCAGATACAAGTGATGATTACTACAGTCATATGAAAAGGAAAATTTTTCGAGAATTTTATGCAGTCCTGTGAAAAACAAATTACACAGTTATGTCTTCCATAGGAATTAAGAGGGTAATTATCAGCCTGGTGCTGCTACTCAAATGCAATTGATCATCAGCAAGTGTGACCACCTCTGTAAAAGAGGAGGTTTTGGCAGATTACTAAATTGGAGCATTTCATTTTGTTATGTTAGCACCTCAAAACCACATCTACTTCGCAGTAGTAGATGCCCCAGCAATTTCAACCAAAGTCTGACCGTGCAGTACTTGAGAGAAATTAGCCCAAGAGCTACATTCCTCATTTAGCTTGTTATATCTACGTTCCTGACAGTACAATTAGAAAATTACTGAACGAGTATGGCTTATTTGGAAGAATTGCGATAGAAAAAAGAATAATGTTTTAGGTTTGCAAAGTTGTATTTGAACAAACCAAAAGACCTCCAGAACAAGACTAAAGACAGATGTCAGGTCATATTGCCAAGTGGCACATTTGTTGGATCCAACAGCGAATCAGTGTATCCACCCCTTACCACTGTTAAGCATGGTGAAGGAGGGGTGATAATTTGGGCTCGTTTTGCCGCCATTGTATTTCAAAGAACACCAGAGTCAAGAGTGAGGCCATCTGTCTGACAGCGAAATCTTGGCCAAAACTGGGTCATGCAATAGGATAATGATAGAAAACACATCAGCAACATCACTAAAATAGAAAATATGTTGCAAAGTCCAAACCTCAACATGACTGAAATGCTGTGGCTTGACCTTAAGACAGCGGTGTGTAAGCAAATGCCCACAAACCAAAATGACCTGAAACAATGTTGTAAACATGAGTCGGGCAAAAATCTTTGGCAACAGTGTGAGAAACTGATGAAGTATGAAAACTAGGGCTGTCAGCGTTAATCGTGTTAAAATGACATTAACGCAAAGCCCGTGTTAATGCAGCAAATCTCCGTTAACGTGTTACGAGGGCTGGACGGCGCTAACGCGTTAATCGAGCTTCCCGCCCACTTGATTAGCGCGTTAGCGCCGTCCAGCCCCACGCAAAGGCAATCCGCGGTAACTCGTTACCGGAGATTTGCTGCATTGACGCGGCTTTTGCGTTAACGCCATTTTAACGCGATTAACGCTGACAGCCCTAAGAAATTATTACTTCATGTTATTTCTGCCAAAGGTGGTTCTACGAAGTAGTAAATCATAATTTGTACTCAATTGTTGAGGACAGCATAGAGTTCTATGAAAACCTTCCTTCTCACATAACTAGATATCCAGTCCTATACCTTCACCAGCTCACATGTGCACCAAATAAATGGATAATTTAAAAGGCTATGCTATAGTTGAGTCAGAAACTGCATTTCTATACAAAGAAACACTGACAGCCAGAAGCATATACATTTCCGCTGTTTATATGTTTTCTAAAGTAAATAGCTAACCATTCTTTAGTCGTATATTAAAAGTATAGGAACTAAAAATGAGATAAACAATGTAGCTATACTGATTATCCAAACCAGTGTAAATGATGAGGCAGATAAAAGCTGGTGAATGCATTTCCTTTAACTTGCATTAAATGCTTAGGTAGTCTACTGCTTACTAAACTATCCTTTTTAGCTCAGGTTTTTGTGTGTTTACCAGTATTGTAAGAGCACTTGGGGAAAAAAAGCCTGGCAAAAATGTGTGTTTGTAAGCTGTATTGTGTATGGCATGTGTTCACTTCAGTGTGTGGGTTCATTTGTCTACTTGCATTTGCGACTGTTGTTCTGTGTATATTACGCACGTTTTGGGGCCATAATTGTGTTTACACAATTAAGGTGTGATTGTCCCCCAAAACCAGTTATTTAGGGGGACAAAAATCAGATACCAATGACATAAATTATTACATTTTATGATAAAAGTCATTGTAAGGCAGTGGTTCTCACACTTTTCTTGGTACGCCCTATAACATAAAATATAAAAAACCCACAGCCCACAGTATTTAATTACACTAATTATATTAACAGTAAACAATGATGCACATAGAATTTTTCTTAAATAAAGTTGCATATTATCAGTAAAATAGCCCACCCTTACTTTGTGAAGCACTGTTATAAGATAAAGGGGCAGGCAAGTAAGAATTGGGTTTATGGTTCTTTTTCATGAAATTACTATAAATAAGTGTAATTTCTCCTGAGACATAAGGAAAATAACGGTATGTGTGTACATGTTTAAATTTGGCCTAGATAGTTTCCTGGCACCAGTCCAGTAAACCCATTCCTCTCCACCATCCACCAACCATTTTGTTCTTGTTCCAGCACTCGAACCACATCTCCTCGGCTCACAGATAGCTCATCTTCTTCCTGATCAGTCAATGTAAAGAACACAAATCTTAATTACAGGCAAATATAACTTAAATACAGAGCGGCTAACATAATCTACTTTCTTTATTTTCTCCCTCAATCATCTCGCTCAATGTTCATTTTCATATTGCTTGCCGTAGGTTTTAAAATAATCATGCAAATCACCTTTGCAGTGTATTGATAAAGCACAACATAGAAGATTTCATCAGGTGGGCCTGTGGACAGTGGCACTTCTTGGTGAATGCATGGAAGGGGTGCATATCCATCATCTGAAAGCTGAACTAAAGCAGAATTAAATGTCAAAAATTGCAAACAAAAAACATTAAAAAAAAAAATTATGTATTTTAAACAAATGACCAACAAGTGACCAACAAAAGTACAACAAGGAGTTTCAAAGTGCAGCTACTCTCACTAAGGCCAGAGGTAAACACTCATTTCCACCCACAGAGTCCTTCTTTAAATGGCACAAAAAGTCACACCGACAAATTCAAGCAACTATGTGTTTGACCCATGACTACATATAACATTTTTTCAAGCCCCATGTTTTATAATTGCAATTTGTTTCATATGCAGCACATCCATAAATTGTGTATGAATGAGTGAAAGGACACAGTTTCCCCCTTTTTCTGCTGTAAGCATGCAAATAAATTAAGAGACTAACAGGGGCTGTGATGTGTTACTGTTCAAAACCAGCAGCCTGGGACAGCAAGGGACATATAGACCTGATGTAAATGTAATACGGTATAAAATATCATTGTACACATTTGGTACATACATGACTGACTGGAGAAGATATTAGCCTCTCATCAAGTGCACCATAGCAACTTCTTTCTTACTTTTAAAGTGTACTTTCGTTATTTAATATTAAAATATACTTTTTATCTCTAATTTATGAAGTGAAATTTTAAAATTAAGTGACTGCTCTAACATCCAATATATTAATAGGAAGACCAACAATATATACAAAATACTTTTAAAGATATAGCAGAGACAACAAAATATTGAAGATTTAGGTCTTTCCTATAGTTTACCAATATAACTGAGGCTACGTTCACACTAGTCCGGATTGATTGGAAAACGGAGCTTTCCTGCAAAAACAATCCCCGTCCACACTATCGTTTTGAGTCGTTTTTCACACTTTTGCGGGTCCAGTACCGAAACGACCTGCGTAATTTCCATGTGTTGTTTATTTACTTTCCAGCTCTTTAAAACGAGCAGTGAAATGGCGAGACAAAGCACCGAATGTGTCAAATTGAATGATAATGAGGTAGAGCTGTTGCTCCGAGTCACAAATGAGTACATATTAATCTTCAACACCGCCACTAAAAACTTTGAGCAAACAAAACAACTGTGGTACGATGCCGTCTGACCAGCTTGGTTAAAGTGGTCACATGACTGCATCATATGACTAAGATATGTCATCGTTTTAAAAAATCTTCGTTTTGGCCGTCCACACTACGCCAAAACGCTGCGTTTACAGATTGATGCGTTTTCGAGAGCGTTTCCAAAAACGCTCCGTTTTCCCTCCGTCTCAGTGTGGACGGGAGGCCAAAACGGAGACAAAAAGATGCGTTTTCAAACGAAAATGCATTAGTGTGGACATAGCCTCAGAAAGCCTCTCTATGTCATTCTTGCTCTCTAAAGCAAAGAAGAATTATGGATTTGATCAACTGGTCCCTTAATGCAATTGACACTCTCTTCTTGACAAGAAGCCTGGGTTTGGGAGAGCCC
>VUQR01033012.1:0-46910 GCA_015108515.1 Hemichromis elongatus
TGTGTGTGTGTGTGTGTGTGTGTGTGTGTGTGTGTGTGTGTGTGTGTGTGTGTGTGTGTGTGTGTGTGTGTGTGTTAGTGTGTATGTGTGTGTCTTCCATGGGTGAGGTGGTGGTTGAGGTCAAAGACATTTAAACAAATAAGGTTATTACAGTTTAGCTAAACACATCACTGCAGAATATAATATAATATAATATAATATAATATAATATAATATAATATAATATAATATAATATAATATAATATAATATAATATAATATATAGGTTATTCCTTTGTCTCCTTAAGCTGTTAGTGTGCAGTTAATGTGCTAAACAGGGGTAAGCGGTGATACGATTTACAGCAATGATACATGAGGTTGAATGTTCAGTGGCTTTGACTAATACCTCTCACGGGCCTCTTATTAGCAGCCACAGGACCACAACACAAATTCCATGGGCCGGCCTCAGTGTATGTTTCCCATAATCTTCTCATTAGCTTTTGTAAATGAGGCAGCGTATGCAAATAATTGGTGTGGTTAACATATGAATTGGGGTCCCGTTGTTCAGTGAGACCCCATAGCCCAAAGAACACACCAGAGCCTTTAATATGAAATGTTCAGTGCAAGACAATAAAAGATCTTCAATCATCTGATTCACTGTAAAGATGCTATTTAAATTCAGCTCTCTGGCCAGAGCTGTAGTGGTTTTGATGCATAGGCATCCCACACACTTTAGTAAACAGGCTTTAGTATTTTCATTAGTAATATTAACACCTTTATATGATGTAAACTCCACTGACTTTGCGCCAGGCAGAAAATCACTCAAAGTAAAAAAAAAAATGCACATGGGGTGTAATTATGGGATGTGTAGGCTCTTGGATTTTTCAGATAGCTTGAAGGAATGAAGGAATTTGTGCTTTTTGAAAAACTGTTTTAGGCAAGTCGTCACACTTCTTGGAAAAGCTCGATGACATCTCTGGGAGTAGGCCTTTAAAGTTACAAGGCTTTGTTTTTGAAACTCCCCTAGCTATCGACATAAAACAAGTCTTAATTCTAATTGGCATGTGCTGCTAATGCAACATGTCCGGCAATTTGTCTAGTCTACCTTCTTTCAGAGCGCCACACATTGACATTCACTAAGCTTGCTCGCCATACATGCCAAAAACACTTCAGGATTCGCTCGCTGTTCCCTCTGCCTAAATGCTAATCAGAGACGGCGCCGGCACTTCTGAGGAGGACCGCCTCTTTAACATGCAGATGGAAGCAGCACCACTAGATGGGATGGTGCTCTTAACGCCTTGGAGGTCTAAGTTATCAGAGATGATAACCCTAACCTTACCCTGCCCCTATAACTCAGGAAAAGGCAAAACTGTCTTTTCTTTTCTTTTTTGGCAAGGGGGAATGAAAGCAGATTTTGATTTGAGTTACAATCATTATTTTTCTTTGATCCTCGATTGCCAAGACTTGGGAGAAAAACAAAATTGCATATTCTGATTGCCTGGGGCTAGAATTAGAATTAGGGATATCACTGATAATAAATATGTCATCGAAGTGCAATAAAAATACATATTTCTTTTATTCATACATTTAGTAGCTAAGTCATGTCCTCACATTATGGCTGCATTTCCTCACTTAGGTCTCTCATTCTTGGGGTTTGTGTCTAAATCCCTCTCCTTAGAAAAAGTACTGGGGGAAATTAGAGGTTTTTCAATCTTTTCACTGCTTCACAATCTAGCAAAAACTAATTATTCTTAAAAAAAAACAAAAAAACAGTAAGGTTGGACTTAAAAGTCTATTTATGATATTTGACTTAATTACCACTGCTACTTTTAAAAAGCATAGATGAATTGAGAACAGGTACCAAAGGTGCACAACACTGAATAAGCAAATGTGCATCTGAACCTTTATGCAAAAGCTGATCACTACACTATAATTACCTATGTATGATTCATAATCCCAAAACATTCCTGCTTGTGCAGAAGGAGGCACATAAACACTGGAGCAGTGCAAAGCACCGAGGACGGAACTCGGGTATGCCTGCCCTGCCACATGAGAGCGTTATGGGTGAAGCCATTCATATGCTGAGCAGACGTTCATTGTCATGACCAAATGCAAGAGGAGTGGGAGGAATGCATGCCGACCTGCTTCCTGAATAGCTAAAGGAACTGTTAAAATCCTCATACAACACCACGAGACAAACTTTAGCCGCAGAGACATGGCAGCTTTGAACAAAAAAAACTAATCAACAAAACCCAATCTCCTCTGGGAATAAATCCTGTGAGCCAGCAGAAAGAAATATCTGTGAATCTGTAAACTCAAATACTGCTTCTGGAGTTAAGCAATTTAAATCTCAGCAAAGATAGTAAAATGGTTTCGAGCTAAATATAGGGACTGTCTGCAGAGTACAGCCACTCAAAACTGCACTCCGAAAGGGCATTCTGTATCCATGGCAATCCCCTTGATACTTTTAGATTTCCATGCCAACAAAAAAAGTCAATTCTCTCGTCAAATACAGACAAAAAAAGAAAACAGGGGGAAAAGGCCCGGGCCCATTTATCATCCCAAAAGTAACCTCAGAGAAAACCTGCACATTTGACAACTGTTTGGTCCAAAAAAAAAAAAAAGTATCAGACTCCTCTGAGCTCAACAAAAGAGATGTGATTAGAATCTCAGTTTGCCACTATGTCCACACCGGATGGCTTACTACACATGTGAAGGGTCTCTCAAGATGGTGCCAATATGAAAAGTTTACATTAAGCTTAGGGGTGCCACAAAGAGAGTCTGTGTAAGACCGAGCGTGCAGGAAATGATCACCTCTGACTCACAAAAGCTCTGATGTAGCAAATGAATTCCAGCAGGCCAAGTCAGCCGTGGTAGAACAAAGAAACAGTGTTTATATATATGATTGCTGTGAGTCAACAGTTGCAACCAGGGCTTTCTAGAAAAGCATGACTGTATAATGAATATAATGAACGCTCTTCTGCTGGAATTTGAATTGTGCTGATACAGTATGTAGGCAGGCAGGGAGCGACTGGTCATTTGGAGCTGTCTGCACTTTGTGCGCGTACCATTCACTCCAGTAAAATCTGCCGGCAACATCAGATAACAAAGCGTGAACACTGACTGTGAGCTGGAACAATCTGTTACCGCTGCGTGTTACCAGAACATGTAATTCAAAAGTGAGAAAGGAGCAGGTGGACAGAGGCGGTGAGGCTGAGTCTTATTGAATACAATCTGTATCCTGTTGCAATTTCTCTGCACATAATTAGAATAAACAACAGGCTTAGATTGATTCAAAGAGCTATAAAGGAAGAAATAATATCATTTTTTATTCATGTAAAATCTTTAAGAGAATGCTTATAAACAGAAATAAATATACAATATACTGAAATAAGTCATTTTAGGGGCACTTCATTTAGATTTAGCTCTAAGCTAAATTTTAGTACAGTGTTAGCAAGCCAATAACAGCATACTACATGCTTACAGTATAGCTGTACTTTAAAATTGAACATTGTAGTGCCTATTGATTAATAGGGATGTAACAATTCTGAAACCAAGATCGCAAACTAGAATAAAAACATCTGTGATACTGCCATCTTTCTCTAAAAAGATGGCAGTATAACAACACATACTCATACTCATGGGGATTGGTGTGGTCTTCTGCTCGCCTCCAGGAGATTTGAGTTACTTTTGCCTTCCTGTCATCTTGAGGAGGTCTCTCCATTCTCCTCTGAACTCAGGCATTACTAACGTATTATTATATAATTTTCAGAACATTGTTTGTAAACCCTAGAGATACCTGTGTCAGAAAATCCCAGCAGAACTGTTTGGGAAATACCCAGACCTGTTAAAGCTCAGTACAAATACGGTGAAAGCCCTCAAAAACACCAACAAATAAAGCTCTTTTTTTAGTTTTAGCTTCTCACGTGTTCAGCACTGTAGCAAAAAATGTTTTTTGTATGTTTTTTTCACAAAATTGTATATGTGATACAAAAAATAGTCGGGAAAATCTTCAAAGTCACTCACATTTGTGCTCGGAGGAAACTGTGGCCAAAGTGTTCCAGTGTACTGTTCTACTGTTACAACAAAGTGACAATCATGGCATCCCTAGAGATTTGCTGCCAGCAATGCAAATAAAGACAAAGTTCTGCTGGCAAACAAAGCATGAACACTGGCTCTGTGCTGGGACAATATGTTATCACAGTGTTTTACCAGAATATTTCATTTAAAAGTGGGAAAAGCAAGCTGTGAGAAAATCTGCGACAGGTGGAAGGAGGCAGTGAGAGTTGTTATTGAGTGCCACCTCTGCATTCACAGAGCACCACAATAGGCCTCTCCCGCTTTTCCTTCCTTCTCCTCCTCCACTGTCAGCCCCTTCCACTCCACCCCACCTGTTTGTGAAAGGTCAGCACAGAGGAGGGTCCTCAGGCCCCCACCCGCCTCCCCTTCCTGAACCTACAGCTCCCACTCCACAATCATCCTCAACGCTGGAGCCTAGAGCCAGGAAACTCAATCAAAGAAGGGCTTCAGAGAGCTCCAGACCTCTCAGAACCATCCATTGTCTCCATAAGGCTTCCAAACACTGCAGCAGGTCTATATGTAACACTGTAAGAGGAGTTGCTCATTACTGCCTGTCCCGGGCTTCACTTTGTTTCTTTTGTGCAGCTGACACAAGAATCTAGTTGCCCAGCTGGGCCAATAAAAGAGAGTGGGGTTACAAAAAAAAACGAGAGAAAAAAAAGAGAAAATCAGAAAAGGAATTCATTTGCAGGAGTGAATGATGACATAACAAATATGTTGCATGTGAACAAAGGTGCCATGTTGGTGTTTTTTTCATAAGAAAGACACATTATACATAAATCTGTCACCTGTGCGAGTACAAGACAATACTTAAATGGCATTTGTTTAAAATTTGCCATTCATCCCGCGAGTTAAGAGTATTAACTGACACGCCGCACAACAATGTGTGTGAATGTCAGCGCAATCCATTATCATATAAAGAAAGCACTATGTAACTGCCCCCTCTCGCTCACTCTCTCCCAGCCCCTCCTCAGCTCCTTTCAGATACGGCAGGTGAATACAAATCATTTCCCCTCCGCTGCTCTCCAAAAGGACTCACCATCCAATTTCAGACACAGAGGACACAAACAATGGTCCTTTCAAAGTGTGAGAAAATTAAATCATGGTCTTTTCTTATTTTAAGACACTGTTAGGAGGTTACCCTTCCTCGTGCTAAACCAGCTCAGAAAGGCAGAAATGGATCAAAGAATCTTTGAGGTAAATAAAAATGTTTTTTTTCTATTATATATTTATATTTCAGATTAATAAATAACTAAAGCAATTCGTACAGTATCAAAATTTTAATCAGTTCAAAAGACTTCTAATTTATATATTCCCGGACACACAGGTGTGTGAAAAAGTAAATACACCCACTGCTTACTTAGGAGTTAGGAGGGTAAGTAATTGTAAGCATGTTAAATGGTAAAGTTTATGACAGTACCATTTAAAAAAGAGTGAACAAATATAGCTTGTTTGGATGGGCTGCATCCAGAAGAAAGCTTCTTTTCTCTAAAAAATGCAAAACATGGCAGTAAGTTGCAAAGTTGCACCTGAACAAACCACAAGATTTCTGCAACAATTGCCTTTGCACAAACAAGACCAAATGTTTGACCATAATGCACAATGCCAAGAAAATAGAGCATATCAGCAAAAACACCTCACACCAGTGGGCGGATACAATCACAGGGCCTGGGCACCTTGAAATCACTGCCAATGATCTCCTCTGTGCACCAGTTTTTAGAGTCAAACATGAGGACAGTGACAGCTAAAGCTTGGCCCAAACTGGGTCATGCAACAGGACAATGATCCCAAGCACAGCAGTGCAGCTACAGCAGAAAAAGAAAAAGATTTAAGATGCTTCACTGAAAAATCCAGACCTCAACTTGACTGAAAAGCTGTAGCGGCACTCTCAGAGACCTGCGTACAAAGAAAGAAGAGTAGGCCAAAATTCTTCCACGATGATGTGAGACACTGATAAACTTTATACTATTCCTGCCACCTATTGAATCACCACTGAATCACAGAATGCACTTAGTTTCCACGGGGTTACATAGAGTTCTGTCATCATCGTTCTGATGACTTTATTTTGCTTTTAGTATTAAACTTTCAACTGTTTCTGTTTTCATAAATTACTATTTTAGTTGTAGTTATTATTTTATTCTCTAACAAACACTGTTCAAGTCAGAGGGGAAAAAAGACTTGAAAATTAAACTGAATATAAAAATTTTGGCCTGTCAGAATAATTATGAATCAACTTTTTATTCATACTTTTTCTTTTATTTACACTCAGTGGAAAACAAAAAACAGTAAAATTAGCCAACTCACACAACTCAAGATTATTCACCAAAATACACAATATAGAAGTGCTGCTTAATGTGACAGCAGTGCGTCTGCAGCACTGATCCAAACATTCACATTGCGTCGAGTCTTGAGCTTTGGCAAAATGTATGGGCACTCTGTTTCTGTAGTCAGGTTTTCATATGCTAAACTCGCCTCCAGGGGAAGTGAACAATTCATCAAAGACATCCCTGTGTAAACTCCTCCAACACTTCTTTGAAATGAAGGCAGAGATGCTGGGAATTTTCATTCCGAATTTCCCATCCAAGGATTTCAGATGGAACTTGATCTAATTAAGCTCTGAGGCCGAGAAACTTGTGTATACTATATTTTACCAAAAGTGAAATAACAGAGAGAACGATAACATCTCCCTTAAGCTGATGGAACTATTTTTTTTTTGTCAGTATGTAATTGGATGACCTAATTTTAACTGAAGCATTGGATTTGGTAAAATTAAAGAGTGAGTTTGAAGATTAAAGGATACAATGAAAAAAAAAAAGCCTCCAGAGGTTGAGTGACTGATCGGGACTCTTGGTTCCTTACCGAGGCTTAGCGCGAACATGCTTCTATCTGTCTCATGGGTCTGGATGACTGAAACGTTAGCTAATGAGTATTAATGACAATAATGAAAGACTTAGCCTTCTCATAAAGGGAGTCTCTTTATGTTCTTTACAACTTTCCTTGGATGTGCGGTTGATGCCGAGCTGTGACAATACGCCAGAGACTCGACAAAAAAATTCTTGGTGTTACAGCTTAGCAGTTTTCCCTTTTACATGTATCATTTGAAGAGTCTGAGTGGTTTCGAGTGGGTCTGATATTTTGCCCAGAAGGCGCCGCAGCTCAGACAAACAGTGCTCCATCCTTATAGATCATCTGGTCCCATCAGAAATAATGGCCTCTGACAAGAACTGCTCCATCAGCCCTCATTTGTCAACCAGTGATTCCGGAGGAAACACTGCTCCCATTTAACACTAACAGTCCGCCAGCTTCCGCTAACAGCCTCTGTCCTGCGTCTGCCTTTGACGGGATGAGACCGGTCGCTAATGCATGAGAAGTGTCTGCTGAGTGTTGGATAATGGCTGTGTGAGGCTTCGGTGGAGCCTGTGGCGTACATCTGGCTGCATCTATCACTCAGTCCAGGTAGAGGAAAAAAGGATGAGGCTGTGAGGTCAAACACTGCTGTAGGACAAAGTGCGTGTCACTTGCTTCTGGGGAAGCCGCCCAGAGGTGTTTCAGTTTGGTTTTTTATGCGTTTTTTATGCCTTGAGGGCTTAACATGACAGAATAATGAATTACCAACCTAACACATAATGATACGGCACAGTATCTCTACAGGAAACACCTCACCCACCTCCTCTGTCTACACACGAAAAACGAATAAGAGGATTTTACTGGTTGTCGCGTTTACATTAAACAATGCACTTCAAACACAGTTATTCATGAGCTGAGTTATTATACGCAATTTCTGGAGGGTTTTCCCTACAAACAGTACTTTCCTCAGTACATAAACACAAGAAAATATTCTTTGCATATTTTTTATCCTCAACTAATGAAGGTAAAGTTATTCAGCAGAAAATGGTGTGATTACACAAGCAGCCACAGCCAAACACAACTGAATAAAGTGTAGGATAAAATTACAGAATATTTCATATAATTTGATTCACAAACTATTTTGAAGATGATGGTTTTCAGTACTCAGCACAACAGAATTTTGCTGTCTTTGTAAGCCGAAATGATCTGTAACCAGAAAATTGTGTTTGTTCACATCGGGCTTTAAAGGTTTGCACATGTTTTCTATAGATGTCTCAGTTGAATAGCTGGTGTTTTACCAGACAAAATTAATGTATTGACATTATACCACTTCATTAAGTAAATATAGCTGACATGGGTATCCATGCCTATCACATATATAAAAAAAATTAAAGTCAAATCCTTGACCCGTAATATAACAGAGCTGGAAATACATCGGCTCATTCTGAGCAATTGATTTTATCCCATGAAGAAATATTTCTTTCTCATCAGAATGGCAATGCTCCAATCAAATGAGGTCACTGAAACTGTAATAAGTATAAAAATGATGTGATTAATAGCCTTCTGAGTCACCAGCTAAGCTATTTTGAACACCTATGGAAGATTTTGGACCAACTAATAAAAGACATGGCTCCATTCTGTTTAGGTGGGTTTAGGGTTTACTCCGTGTTTATAGCAATGCCTATTAATGTTCTCTTTTAAAATGAATGCAATCAAAATAGTAACAGCAAAATATTTTCCAACAGACATCCATAAATAAAAGTCTGTGAATCGCTTGCTATTTCAGTGTGCAGCTATGTTTCATATGCACTCATTCCTTTACTCTCCCTCTCGCTTTCACAGCAGGTACACAGAGAGAGATTTCTCATTAGAATTGGCTGAGATGCAGGTGAGCCAGGGGTCACATCTAAATTCAAGCATTTGTATTCCAGCACGACAGCCAGGGAGCACGCTGTTTATAGTGATGAGCAGATAGGCTAGGCCTTGAACCGGGACCTACGCCTAGCGGGCACATAAATCATTCGGTTTCTCAGAGGCTATTCCAACACTGATAGATCCCACCAGTTTCGACAGTATAAGGACAGTTTTCTAAGTCCTGAAGCCACGTTGAATTTCTAAATCAAACAGAGCAGGCCTCTAGACCAGAGCCACAGTGCGAAAATAATAGATTGACAGACAATGAAAAAGAAAAAATGTATACAAAAATCATTAATCACGCAGCGCCAACAAAGGATTTGAAACCTTGTGGAGAGAGCCTGATCCTTCTCTGGCAAAATAAAAATGATAGTAAAGTAAAGTCGGGCCATTTTCCTTTTGAAAATGCTCCAGATTAAACCAGTCGAATTGTCTGCCTGAGCATCTGAGTAAGAGTGGCATTGCAAAAAAAATACATGTATCAACTGAATTGAAGTTAACATGGTATTAAATAACATCGTCACTTCAAGTTGTTGTTATGTCTATAAAAGCAGAATGCCAAACTGAGGCCCGGCATGCCGATGGGCTTTCATCTGGCAGAAACACTGTGTCCGTGCTCTAAATGTGAAGCGAAAGCCAGCAGTCAATTAGCTTAACAAAGCATAAAGACTGGGAGCAAGGGAGGATCAGCTAGCTTGGCTGGCTCCAAGAAACAGGCCTCGCACATAACTGTGTGAAAGTACACAACTTTTGATTCCCCGATAACTGGACAGACAGGAAGAGCAGTGAAGGTGGAACGAGGCCTGGGGGAAGGCTGTGCAGGTGAGAGGAGAGTGCAATCAGGGGAAATAAAGATGGAGACGCAACACCAGACACAGAGCAGATTCTCCAGGCTCTCCACTGAGCTGTTTCTGAAGCAGCTGTGCATGAAGCCAACCTTTTTCCACTGCCCTGGAAGATGGCATAGGCACGTAGAAGTCCCCTATGAAGGGCCCCACCAACCTCTTTCTGGCCCTCACTGTCTTTGTGCCCATCTATTCATCTGTTTATTTTTTCATGTGCTTCCCAAAACTAGCTGGGTCTCTGGGCATCTCCCTGTTTGTTTCTGCTTCTCACAAAACCAGTCTCACTGGGAAAAAAGCAGAAAACATTACAGTAAATCTCTGTATTATATGTATATGTCATACACATAAAATTGGTCACAAAGTTAACGTTACATCTAATGACAAAATGCTGAAGTACAAGTACTTTTCAAAATGTAAGTCATCGTAAGAGACACGAGACATCTCAACACTAGAGTCAATGGGAGTTTTTCTCTTTCATCTATTAGAGTAGAGAAACTTTACAACACTGCAACAATGTATCCGTACGCAGCCTCTTTCCCACAAACGGGAGACATTACACGCACAGACACAAGTGTTGACACAGAGAACCGTAAGAGAATTGTCAGGCGCATAATGAAGAGCCACCGGAGAAATGTCGTGATGCATTCATGTGAAACTGTGCGCTGGGAGCAGCCCAGAGGCCCTCTGCGAATGCGTGAATCCCTCTACTTATCCGCAGTGTGTCTGATCTCAGAGCTACCGCTGAGTAATATCACTGCTTTCTAACCACATGCAAGAAAACTGCTGTTCTACTCACAGCTAACTACGACAGCGTTCAGCTACACTGGCACTGGGAAAATCTGAAGCTTAAATTAGTGTTAGACATTCAGCCTGTTCAATGAACTTTTAGGCCTTTTCTTGGCTCCGCAGTGAAGCTTAAAAACAACAGGAACTACGTTAGCTTTAATTATACCGTGTTATCACTGCAGACAAAAATGGCACTAATCTCTCCTGTTTATTACTCACGTCTATTCTTTTCATAACACCGCAGACACGGCAAATCCCACTGAGGCTGACTTGTTCAATTTTCAAGCTGATGCTCATGTGCAATCAGACACAACTTAGTTTTTGAACGTGTCCTCAGTGTGAACAATCACATATAAATTTAGAGGTGCTGATGCAGATGCGTAGTTTCAGAGAAAACCATTTTCAGTAAAGCAGTTCACATCGCGATCCCAGGATTGTGCTTCAACTCCACATCCACAGAACCTCTGAATGAAAATTACAGTCATTGCTCAGCAAATAAAAAAATCTTTCCCTTTATCCTCTGTCTTTTTGTCATCCGCTCACAAAGTTGCTGCGTTTTACTCCACATCACTTTAGTGATTAAAGTGTAAATGCCACTTGAGTTTTCGACTTTTGTAACAGCACAATTTTCCAGTAATTCGCTCTCACTCAAATCTCGTAGTAGGCTTAGGGAGCATGTGGGCCTACCGCAAGTATGGATGCATAAACTGGTTGGGATTCAAAGCCCCAAGACACTGTTCTGAAGACCAGTAGTGTTCCCACTATCTCCTAAATTGGGTGAATGGTCCCAGATCCGAGGAAAGACATCCGAGATATCTATCCAG
Organism: Hemichromis elongatus; assembly: GCA_015108515.1. NCBI lineage: Eukaryota > Metazoa > Chordata > Actinopteri > Cichliformes > Cichlidae > Hemichromis > Hemichromis elongatus. Next base: position 11,276 of record VUQR01033012.1, read on the forward strand.
AAAAATGCAGTCCTAAGAACAGCAAAGATACTCCACGGGCCTCTGGAAGAAGACCTGAGCTTGAAGGATAAAGAGCATCATGGGTAGTGGGGAATAAATAAATAAATATATATACAAAATACACACATATGCTCCTTCTATCCAGAGTATCACTGGGCAAAAAAAGCAAAGTCCGGTTTCTTACAACCTTTTTTGTAACTTTGCCCTTTCTGTTTTGCAGCGGTTACTTTCTGACTCTTTGATTGTGGACAGAGGAGACGTGACACAAAATTTGGGGAGAGGAAGAATGTCAAGCAGCAAAGGTTACTGGAAACCCTCCAGTCAAAGACTGCATTCACCTCACCCATCGTTTTTTGAGATACAGCAATGTAGTAATATCACAAATAAAACTGAAATGGACTGCGCCAGTAAAAAATCGTCAGCCAGCTCCCCAGCTAGCAATATAAAGTAAAATTAAAATTAACTTTGGGTAAATAAAACCTGACAACCAAAGAGAATGTGTAACACGCAGTTTCAGTTAAAACTAACGAAAGTGGAATCAAGATATTTTAAATTTAGAAATAAATATATCCTTCAATGTCTGGCTGGACACAAGTGGATTGTTGGCGTCTTTCTTCCCTTTGCTCTGCCAGTCCTGCTCTGCAGCCATCTGCACTTGTTGCTTGTTTTAGGAGATTTTTGTGCCTTCAGTAAATGAAACACGTAATCAGTTGTAGCAAGGTCAGACATTTGGAAAAATCAGAGCTATGGCCATAAAATGGTGGTACCAAAAATTGGTACCAAAAAAAACACAAATATTAATACAACATGCTCTGATTGGAAACATGATTGAAAGCGTTAAAAGACAGCAGCATGGAGGTAAACAGAAACCTCTCTAGCCTCTATTGAAGTCCTGGGACCTAAAAGCTGTTTTTTCACAATACACACTTCACGCCTCACTGTGATTCAAACTGCTACTCCTCGGTGTTGCCCTCTATGACGCGGCCATTGAAAAGTGTTCACTCAGCCTCTCTGGCTTGCAGCACACAATCACAACACAATAACTGATTGCTGAGCATGAAGCAGAAAGAATTACAAATTCAGAGACAGACAGAGAGAAAAGTCGAGGCAAAGAGAGAGATCCAAACAGGAACATAAATGGATAAACTGGAAGAGAGGGGGAGCCCCTCTCACCCCCCAATGGCAAAAGTGAAAGAACCGTAGCACCAACAGCTGAGGCAGATGAGCTCCAAGCTGTCAGAGTCCCTTAACTCCCAGCCTCCCCGCTTGGCACGGTGTGCAGCAAGGGCGAGGTGGGATCCTTCCTTCACACTCCACTGGGCGGTGGACACACATCACACCGTGTCACCTCAGCTCACAGTGCATTAGATCAACTCCCTGCTGAATCACAGGCACACTTTCAGCACGGCAGAATGAGGGGATGAGCCAAAGGTTACGGAGGGTCACTTAAAAACCACTGTGGGAGCGGAGAGCCAATTCTCTGGACTCTAATGCATCCAGAGGCCTCACAATCAAGAGAGCTACTTTACTGCTGCCATTAGGGAACTTTTCTACCTCTGCGATTTCCATTATAACGCATAATGTGTCAATAAGGCAGCAGGCACAATTTAGGCACTAAGTGCTATATTGTGATTTCTAAGTATTGACGCCCACTTTCACAGCAGTGGGCGAGGATGAGAGGGTATGCTACTGTGACAACCATAGGCCTAAAGCAGACAATTGGACACAAGGAACAGTGTTTTGTTTTTATTGGCTGCCCAGCCTCGCTGCCAAAATGGTTGCGGGAACAAAAAAAAAAAACAAAAACACTTTGCCACTAGACAAATGGAAAACAAACAAGCGCTGATCTTTTACCTTTCGGCTAGAACAAAAGAGTAGGCACCGCTACAAAGATTGAAAGAAAAAGAAGTGCAGCTGTGGAAAGATCGTCAGGGAGTGTTAATGTTAATAAATTCACATTCTGGCAGCATCATAGACGAAGATATTTAGACTGGGGACATTTGCCAGGAAAGGCAACAGACTGACATCTGTGTGTGTTCACATCCAGTGGGAGGGGAAATGGCTCAGAGAAGAACGAGAGCGTTTGATTGCGAAAAAGGCCGGAAGTTCACACTGTTTTGGAAACGTTTGGATATCCGTGGAGTTTCCGACTTACCAGAGAAGCCTAAATCCCCTCTCTCCTCCTCCTCGGCCTGCTTCGTCCTCTGTATGGCTGTCTTCAGTCTGGTTAAAAAGGGACAGCAGGGAATAACAAAGTTAGCCCACACCATGTAGAGTTCTCTGCTTTCCTGTTGTGGAAACAACCAGCATTTTAAACCAGCTTGAAAGGAACATCTAGTCTTTCCTAAACGGGTTTTCCCGAACATCTGTTTGATTTCAGAACGGCTTCACTAATCTGCGCTTTGTTTTTTATACTCTGCTAAAACGCTTCCTTTTGGTACTTCATGTCTAATGCTCCGTCACAGTCACAGCACAGATTAGACCAGGATATTTAGAAAAACAGAGATAATTCTCTTTTTCAGATCAATCTCATAAAAAAAGAACACATTTCTTTTTAAACATATGTAATCATGCATGGGTTTGTTGACTGGCTGGAAATGCACTTAAAGCGCTTCCAACTGTGAAGTTTTGGAGGTGACAAGAATCCAAACAGTCAAGCTGTGTAAACCAGAGCGTGAACATAGACTTTGAGAGGCAACAGTGTACAATCCACGCTGATAGACACAAAGGCCCGTGGCTAAGAGCTGGAGGAGAGACACATCTCCTCCCCTCATCTCTCCTCTTGTCTTGTTTCATCTCCTTGATCTCCTCTTCTCTTATCCCATCTTAATTCTGTGTGTATTCGCTATACTTGCTCTTCTTCTTGCTTAGATTTTTTTTCTGCGCCTGTCGACCTCACCTCTGACTCCCGCTTGTGCCTTCTTTCCTCTGACCTCATCTTCCTTTTGGTTATATCATCTTTTCCTCCAACACAGCCTCCACTTTCAGCCTTCCTGTCTTTTTTCCTCACACTTGCTAATTACAAATGGTTGCCTTAACACACACTTAACATTATTTTTAAAAAGCTATAAGACAAGAAATAGGTTTTACATGACACCTTGGTGAATTGTGATCATCATGTCTTCATCCTCCATCCACCCATTTTCTTAACTTCCTTATCTAAATTCGGGTCATGGCCTATCTCAGCTGTCACAGCACATAAGGTAGGAAACACCCTGGACTTATCACGTGGCCAACAAGGCTCTCTCCATTCATCTTCTTCCTCCTATCATGGTCTGAACTAAAGATCCCTCACACGGACCTGGGAGATAATATACAGATGTGTCTTGACAGATTTGGAATTAAATAAACTAATACTTTGACATAAATCTCCAAAAACGGCCAATGTTTCACACTGAATTACTTCTTTCATGACTCTCATGCTATGAAATGTGAACTTTATATTAGGTCAGAGGTTGGAAAAGACTTTAATTTTCTGTCCTAACCTCCGCTGACCTTGTCTTTTCCCTCTCATTTTTCTATTAATGTCTTTTTATTTGGTTTATCCAGCTTCTGTTGCGATTGGTGCTGCAGCAAAATCTCTCTTCTCTTTTGCTTAAACTTTGTCGCAGTCAACACGGACACACCTAACGGAATCGATTGCAGAACGATTGAAGAAGCAGATCCAATTTACTTCAAGCAAAGGCTTATCGACTTCAGTCTCCTGCTCTTCGTATGACTCGAAGCCCCACTGAGAGAAGCAGCCGTTTCCACTTGGCTAAATACGACCACTGCTTTTCACAACTGTCAACAATTGTTTGACATTAATTCTGCTTACCACAAATGGCATATGTTTTGTCTGAATATCGCTCTTTCGTCCCACTAACCAAGATTCAAATGTGTGCACCCTGTGCTGCACGCTTGTTTACAATCATATGAATTGTTTTCTAGCCATGTTCCCCCAAAACCTGCATTATTTACCTGAACCTCCGCACAGCTCGACATTTCAAAAGCCTTACCGGCTCGCACAGTCACTTTATGACTTCTTACAGAATATTACAGCAAAAAAATCTGATCATCCCACAGCCCTGAATTTAAAGCTTTCTGACCCAGATTTTAAAAAACACTGACACACATACTATTCTCTCACAACATCACACTGTAATAATGCTGACACCTGTCCTGACTGCATAGCTGAGAGCAGCGCTGCAGTTCAGCTGCAGCCTTCCTCAGCTTTTGCTTTTGGAGAACGTGCAACCAATTTTGCAGTTTTCTCCTTCTCTGTGCATTTGCGGGATCAAACAGCTGATTGCAGCTGTGACTTTTTAGAATAAAACAAAGCGACAAAGTGACCTTTCCACATCCTGTTTAAAAGAGCTGCCTTCTGATCCCATCAAAAGAAACCTCCCACCACGTAATCGAGTCAGCCGTCTCACCACCCCACCTCTGCCCTTAGACACCACAGAGCCGTGCAGAGCTCTCGTCCAGCTCAGCTGCCATGGTGATAAGAAAGAGGACCGAGGACCGAAACTGAAAATAGCTTGAGATGGGATGCTGACAGAGGGCAGCGAGCAGGACTACAAAGCACCTCGCAGCAAGAGACCAACAGTACCCTCAAAACCTTAGGGAGCACTCTCGTGCCATGAGACCTGCCAGACAAAGAAGACATCTGAATCTTCAAACACTCATAAAAACACTGATGCTTTGTGAAAAAACAATGTAATAATGAACACACATCAGTGCTCACCCCTTCAGTTCTTTTGTGTCATTCTGCTTATTGTCTGGGTTATATCTGTCTGCTGTACACACCCAGCCAAATCAGCAAACCACAAACAAAGTTTTAGAATAGCAGCTTAACACTGTGAGGCATTTAGCAGTTAGGAATAGATAGAGATACACTGATATTTCCATCAGGAGTTGGTGGAGACCAAACCATAGCTATAGAGAGAGCGGATATCAATTTGAAATAGGGTCATCAAGCACATCAAAACCAAACTAAAATTACATTATCTTAATTGGTATTTGAACAACATACAAGAAACAACAGATTGCTAATAATTTCAGCTTAATACAGTCTTATGTACATCTTATGTGGCTTCAAAGTGGCCAAAAAGTAAATTGAGTAAAATGCATCAAAAATAAGTAATCTTGAGGTGTTATTAACATCTTTTTTGCGCTATCTGAACATATCAGACTTTGTATTCTGTAAACAGAACGTGCTGACTGAACTCTGTTTGCTACAATTGTGAAGTAAACTGAGTAAAAAGTGTGTCAGGTAACTGAAATGCATACATTTAATTGATATCACAGAGCAAAGACAGAATTGTTAGTATACTACTGAATACCTGCTCCTAAGTACATTGTTTTGCATTTGTCACCTCATGCAAAATAGAGCAGAGAAGCATATACTGCATATATGGCGTGTCCAGTGAAATGTCAACAGGCGAAACGAGCACTCAAACGAGGCTCACTGTAGAAATGCTAATTAGCACAGTGTCATTCCTCTAATGAGGGTCTGGTTGGTTTTCTCTTCCAGGCTGTGTTGTTCTTAGCTGTACGTTTGTGTGTGTGTGTCCATAAACAGGGGAAGGGGGCTCAGCGTTGGCACGACACCCTGTTGGTTTAATTTTAGACTCTCGCCTAATGACAGGCAGAGTGTGGATATAGACGATACCGTTCTCCGATGAAGTGTCATTATTGCCAAAGAAGGAAGAAATATTGAATTTACATTAGAGGACATGGCTTGTAGATAGAGGAAGGTTCTGGGTTTTTTTGTTGAAATTAAATTTGAAAGCAAGCAGGCTCAACAAAAGGAAGAGGATTTGTTGATTGTGCAAGCACTGGAAAGGTGCAAAATCTCTATGAACGTGTTAATACTGAACCTGAGCTGCAAAACCAGTCTGTAGGTTTTACCACAAGAAAAACAGTCACTCAGCGTCATCTCAGCGCCAAAGAGTGACACGCTACAAGTACAAGATGAAACCAAATCTCAAAATGTTTTAGTAAACATGTTCAGACTCATGCAACTGAAGACTACTTTGTGTATCAACTAATTTGCAAATGTTATATTCATTTAGTAATGTGGTGAAGAAACTGACCGCCATCCTTTCAGTTCAAGTAATTTTTAGAAGTCTTTTCTGTCCAATTGAGTTTTCAATCCAAAGATATCCAGTTTACCATCACAAACACTTTAAAAGACAATATTTTGCTTAAAAAATAATATTGAAACACTGAACAATTATGTCATTTTAATATGTGTTTGTATTTCTAATTTTCAAAAATAATCGTCAATCAACACCAACATGTGACAAAACAACGAGCATGAGCTCTAAAAAGCTAAAAGCAACATTATGAAATGTCTTTTATTGGCTGATTAATAGTTCAAAACCCCCAAAATATTTCATTTATAATCATATAAAAGAGAGAAGACCAACACACAGTCATCACTGAGAAGTTTAAAGCAGCAAATATTTGATATTTTCCTGATTAATGGTCATAATTATCAATGAACTGAATACAACAAATAATAATAATAGTTGTAAAATCGAACAATTGCTGAGGCGGCTGAATCATTCAGGATATTTCATCTGTTCTCACGAAAACAAAAACATGTTCAAAACTTACAGAAGAAGATGCCTTAGTATATGTAGATCTTACAGAGCAAACAGAGACACTGTGCCCCTAAACGCCATTTAACCATAAAGCGGATACATCACCTTTATCTCCGTGTGTGTCAGTAAGGATAAGTCGTCTCAGTTTGTGCATTCATTGCATAAAGCTAGTTCATCTGTCATAATCCTGGTGGCTGTTTACTTCTCGACGTGTCTGCTGTAACTGACTGACAGTAAAGAGAGAGGGGTTGGTTCCCTCGCACACCCAAAACCCCTCCTCCTCCAAAAAACAAAAAACAAAAAAAAAACCCTCCCCTGACTCTCCCTCCCCTCTCACAGTGGGATTAAAACAACCTTTTGTCTCTCTACAATAGAGGTTAAACATTTCCTGGTATCACATGAACTGCTCGCAGAATCCACATAGTTACTGGGTGGCAATTTTTTGTATTTTATGCAAGAGCATTAAATATTTTTAAAGTTATTTGTTTTTACAAGACGAAACGGTCTGCAGAATGAGGCAATGACAGAAGCGCAACATCCTGTTATATGAATCTGGCAGAGCATAAAAGCAACAGTGGCACTATAATTGCATGTTAAATCAAACGGCACCCGGTCTACAGTAAAAGAACTGTCAGCCGCACCAATTGTGCTCGAATCAATGCGGCCTTCGAGGTGTTCAATAGAGGTTGGAGGCTGAACAGCAACATAAGAAATATTTAAAAAAAAAAGAGTAAAAAGCCTCAAGGCACATCCAAAGGACTTCCTTTCCCATACAGTTAGACACCAGAGAAAGTCCTCACCTACACTCAACAGATGTCCCCATGCAATCTAATCTAGCTGACACAGTGAGAGGAAGCTTATTTATTGCCGACTCCTCGCTAGCATTATTGCAACCCATTTTAAAAGAATAGATGTGAAAAGTCTTTTGATGTCCGTTAGCTATGGTTGCAGAGGGTAACAATGGTTTGAAAGAGTCACTTTTCTCCGGGCCCAGCCTTAAATAACACCCCCTCGCTGCAAAAGCACTGAAAATGTAACTTTATCTGCATCAAAGAGCATTGTCCCTCCGACTGAACAAGGACCTCAACACTAGTATTCAAAAAGCACACGTATTTAGTCCAGAGTTTTTTCATCATCTTACTTTATGCTTCTACTTTGCTCCAGAGAGTAACTTTTAACACTGTTACAATTTTTTGTTACAAGTAACTATTCAGATTATGATTTTAAAACTGAAAAACATTTAGAATTACAAGAGATTAAACTAGCAGTTTACAAATTTTTAGTTGGTCTGTGACTCATAATTGTCAGAAAGTTAAAAAAAACAACAACCACAGGGTCACACATTAATTCCAAAATGCACGCTTCCATACATGCAGACAGATGTATAATAGCTTAATAATAGGCGTTAAGCATTAAGTGGACATGGTACAATGGAACATACCTCTCTAAAGATGGGTAGCAAATTAATATGCAGAAATTTTAGGCAAAAGACAAAATTTTTGACACCATTGGCACAATGTTTGTCACATTTTTGGTTTCTGTTCATAGCTTAAGTTCTATTGGCCAATCACATTTGTTCAAAAGATGGATTACACTTGCAGATATTTAATCTATAAGCTATTATTAATTATTATACATAGTTAATAGTTCTTCTTCACTTTTACTGAAGTAGTTTTTCATTGTACAAATGTTTAAATGTATGAAAAAAAGAGAGGGTTGCACTTTTGGGAATACCCACTTCATAATACTCCATGGCATATGACATCTGTCTGCTCCAGTGGGACATGCTGAATGGCTTCACAACATGGTCATTGTTGCAAATCGCTATGAGTACATAACGTCCACCCACTCGGGATGATGAAAACATCAGCCCACAGACCATCAGAGTGTCACTGGTGGTCGAGAGACTCGAAACCTTTGCACTGCAATTCCAGCTTAATCCACTAATGAACGGCTTCTGTCATCCTTTTGTGTAAACATAACTCAGCGTGTTGAGCTTTCTCAGCATCTACCGTCTCTGCATGAGAAGCCATTAATTTAAACAAAAAAAATGTATCATAAATAAAAGCATTCATTGTGGCGGGCGTCTTTCAGGGAGATGATGGATAGCAGTGAGTTGTACGTATTGTGGTATGAAATGAGTGAAAGGGCCATATTTCACTGAGCGAGGGGCGTGATTGACCAAGTCTAATGGGCATTATTTCTGCACACTGACTCCGTAGTGCACAGACACTGGGAGATGCCTGCCAGCCCATTTGCTCTTTCAGTATCACACTGAGATAGGACTGGCGCCCTCCCCGGTCTTTGTCAAGACACCAACAGAAGAACGATATTTCAATGGCAACTGCATATTTCAATAGAAACTTTTAGCAGAAAAAAATAAATAAATAAAAAAACGTTCATGTTGCCGTCTAGACCTGGCCCTCGAAACTGGAGCTGCGCGCAGTGTGCATGCGACTGTTTGTGCACACTCATAAATTCATTTGTCTCCGGCGGAGACTCTTTTGAGCTTCCTATTCAGAAATGTGAATGGGAGTGAAATATGATTGGCCTGGAGAGAGAATAAGAGGCTGGGTTCACAAGGCTATCGAAGCTGGGCGGGCGGGTGGGTGGGGGACACTTGAAATACTTCACTGCCTGTCAGAAACAGAAAGAAAAGACAAGCATGCATGATTTAGCCTTCTAAAGTTTGCTCCTAAAACATCATTTCCATGCCTGTTTGCTCGAGTATCTCTTACAGTAATGTTTTATGTCTTGTTTTCAGGTCACATTTCAGTTAATGAACTGTTTAAATGTGCTTCTCTATCAAGCAATAAAAGCATTAAAATGGTCTGACAGGACACGGCAGAACCGTCCTTGTCCATGCCTGCATCATTTTTAGTCTCGTTAACTCTGCCTGAACTCATTAGGACACAATGACACCGAGGAGATCAGGTGTCTGTGGTATCATGTACCAAGACTATCACAAGATAACGTGAGGTATCTGGTAGAGAATCAAAGGAGCTAAATAAAGGTGTAGGAATTTCACGGGGAACCAGAAAGCATTTCACAACAAGCCGCGCTGATGACAGAGGCATGGGATTTAGCTGCAACAATGAGGAAAACAAAGCGGCCGGCGTCTTAAGGGAATTTACATGAATTACAGAAAGACGGCCCTGTAGGGACGGCCGCGACCTCTCCTCAGCTTTTTTTTTTCTTAAACTAAACAAGACCAATCCCGCCTATCGGCACACAAACACACACGCTCATACATGCGCGCGCACAGGGACACACCAGTAGAGAATGGTGCGACTGGTTTCCATGGTGCCATGAGGCTCACTGACAGGTCTGGAGTGTTAACATGCTCAAAGACAACAGGGAGGATGATGGAGGGGAAAAGAAAAGGACGGAGGGAGAGAGAGGCAGAGTGAGCGCAGTAAAAAACAAAAAACAAAAAAAACAAAGCATGTGTAGAAAGGGAGAGATTTACCACACACAGGGTATCCCTGAGGTTAAGGACCTGTAGTGCTCTGTATCGTATTTCTTCTTTTCAAGTCAAAGACCCTGACACAATTCAAAACACACAATGGTTCAATTTAACAAAAGCCAGAGCAGCAGCAGCTCTTTATTTCCATCGTGCTACTAACCGTTTATAACATCAGTTCAATTTATGTACTCTAAATTGTTCAGGGACAGTTCTGTTTGATTTTAGATAGACACATATTTGTAGTAGTTATAATGGCACTGTACTAACAGGTTAACGTCTAAGATCATCGCTGTAAAAAGTCTGTCATAAAAAACAGCACAAAGGCAAATATTGCCTTTAAGCTTTTGAATCAATTTCTAAATGAAAGCAAATGAATCACTTTAAAGATTAAAGACTTATTTTGATATAAAGTGTGTGGTGACTTTTAATTTGTTTTCTGCATTCCTTCTAATAGCCAGCGGGGGCAGACTGACAAAATAAGTGAGACTGTGTAAAAGGTTTGTTTCACTTCATTTATGACTTGAGTACATTTTTCTTGATGCTGTGAAATGGTATTTTGACATCATATTGGATACAATGTGTTTATTATATAAATTACGGTGATTTGACAGTAGCTTACATCTTTGGTATACAGTTTGTGATACCAAGGCTACTCAGGTTAAACATGATATATAAGTTACTAAGGCCATGTTCACACTGCAGGTCTTAATGCTCAATTCTGATTTTTTGATCAAATCAGATTTTTTGTGGTTGTTCACACTACAAATAAAATGTGACAGCAAGTGCGCTCTAGTGTGAATGTTCACGGCCCTCAAAGCGACCTGCAAAAGAAGACGTTACACACAACGCGCTCTGTTTACGGAAGTAAAAATGGCGAACACAGGCCGGTTACAATACGACCCTAAAGGTTTAGCTTGAATAGAATTGTCTCCCCGTGTGCTAATCAAGTCCAAAACTTCAGTTTCTGTCCATTGCTCGCTCCATCTCCAGTTTTCGCCGCCATGCTTTCTCGTTTGTCTTCTCTGGTTCTGATAATTGGCATCTGTCTTGTGTCAGTGATGTAAAAGACGGATTTAATGCGACATGACCGTTCAAACAGCAGTCACTTTCTAAAACATCGGATATGTATCGCATTCAGTGCCACATATGAAAGTGACCCAGATCAGATTTGAAAATATCAGATTTGTGCTGTTCACACTGTCATACCATGATCGGATGTGGGTCGCATAGGGGCAAAAAAATCGGATTTGATGCGCTTTTGCCTGCAGTGTGAATGTAGCCTAAGATAACTTAAAAATGTCATTGTTTTGCTTTCTTCAGTGTTTTATTTGTTCCTGAGTAAATCGATTTGGCTGAGATTAAAGTTCTAGTTTTCACACAGCTGAATAAACATCAAACAGAAAACTGATTGAACAGAAGTGTGAGATGTTTGAGAATTCACTCCAATGTCCTGTTATATTATAGAAGCAAAGAGCAAACGGTTGAGTTTATTAAACTCCACCAAGATAATCTTCAAATTTCATTTAAAGGTTAATAAACTATCATCTTGTCTTTATTTTTAGTTAGCACATACCTTAAAAACCTCAAGCTGTAATCTAATGATAGCTATATAGGAGAAGACGCATGCTGGTGCAATAAGCTGTATGTTTTACATCCAATGGATGCATGATCTGATTAGTCGACTAATTGCAAAAACAATTGGTGACTAGTCGACTATGAAAATAATCGTTTGTGGCAGTTCTAGCACCTACTGAGGTATAATATGCAGCAAAAGAAAGAAAAATAAGACAATCATTTGAGTTAAACAAGAAGCTTAGTTTAGAGGAGCTTCCTAATTATAACTTAAAAAGTACAGTTAGTACACCCGTAAGGTCACTAAAGTCCCCCCATTACTCAGGACAGCTGTGAGTGAACACAACAACAACAAAGACTTTGTGGGTTTTGTTGCCCACTTCTTTTCTCTTCTAAATAATACAGCTAACATGGACTTGTAAAACCAGTCTGATGGTCTTATTGTCCATATACAAAGGCATTTGATTCTCTTTGGGGATTCCCATGTTATAAAAACAGGTAGCACAAAAGGGTCAGAAAAACAAAACCTACGATGTAATAAACCACAATTTTCCATTAGGACACACAATCAACATCACAGGCCTTAGAAGAAGCACAAACTTACAATTGCCAATAAACACAATGTACTGTCTTAACTATAATATTGTCAGAGGCATCTTTATGTTTGTTTGTACAGCCGTTCGACCTTCTTGTTTGCCAAGTTGCTCAGCTTTCCTCTGCAATAAAGAATTATATAGATATCTCCAGAGTGCCTATTTTCAGTTTTAACTCTCAAACAGTCCAGCTAATATGGCCAAACTGTAATAGTCTGCAATCATTCTGATCATGTGATCATTTTTATAGCGACGTTATTGGGATTCCAGATTTCAGCACTCGACTTGGTGAGTGCAATCGTATTAGCAATTAAATGAATAACAACTGACACTGCAATAATAATCCCGGCATTAACATTTAGCTCTGAGGATGTGGAGCACCTTAACTGCTTTTTCAGCCACTGAAACAGAAATTCCTCCTCCTGTGGCTATTGTTAGCTCACCATGTTCAAGCCAAAGACTTTGAGTGACTTGCCAACAATAGCCATACAGTATATAGCAATATGGCAACCATTCATGTGATAATGAAGCAAGAGAGGAAGTACTGCAGCCAGGTTTGACATGGTGTGCGCATGGGGCTTGTCTCCAACTGCAGAGAGCACCAGCTGAGGACACGAGGGGGAGGTGGAAGACATCCAAGAGTTTTTCCTGCACCGACGCTAGAGAAAAGCCCCCCAAGCAGATCTCCGCCTCTATATGCTCCATACTGTCACCCATAAGAAGATCATCTTCGGCCCAGTGAGCAGTAAGCATCCATGGATGTCAATACACCCACTCCCCAACACACACACACACCCTCACCCTCACTCTCTCAGTATGTGCATGTGCACTGATCCCCGCGTCCATATGTGTCCACAGAAGGCGCAGGCATGTGTGCACCTCCTTTGCTTCCCCACCAGGACCAATTTCCATCCACCGTCTGTGAGAGTGTGCGATCGATGCTGCACGGGGCGCGTCATCCCGGCTGTTCATTACCGTTGGCAACTCTGTGACCATAAGCACAAACAACCTGCCCCTCTGATGCATTGCACACCAGCTAGAGATGGATGAATGGACGGAAGTTTAATTTAAAGCTGAGCATTAAGCATTAACCTATTACTTTACGAGCAGCTAAAGGAATTTCACTTAACTTTGCTGCCTGAGTGTCTCCAGAAAGAATCTTTGAAGTGCATGTTTGTGGCAGCAGCAAGACAAAGGAGATTTTGCTCCCTTCTCCATCTTCATCCTCATCTGGAACCTGTTTCCAGCTCTACTACCACCTGTCTCCTCAACGCAACCGCAATCTCTCAAGACTATAAAGAAGCATTCACGGATTTCAACAAAAAACGTTATTATTTCAGTTTAAATGTAGGTTCATGTTACATACCAAATGTAAAAACTAAGAGCTCAATCATTCTAAAGCAAAAAAATAAATAAAAATAACACTAAACTAAAATTAAATATCTGTGGAAGAATGTCAAGAGCATCTGCCTTTTCAAACACGCAGCTTTGTGGGCTTGCATTGCACCGGTATAGGAGACAGCAATAAATCAAAGCTTCGCCTCAAACAAACAACTACACACTTGGACCGAGAGCAGACAGAAAAGCCAAATCCAAGGAAACAAGTTTAGCCCTGTTCTCTCTCTCTCTCTTTTCTATAAGCTGAGAGATGAAATTACCAGCTTCTGAGTGACGCTCTAATATAAAATCTATATCATGTGCAGTTGCTTAAGAGCAGAAACAAAGAAACAAAGTGTTCTGCTCCCTTTTTAACGCAAAAAACTCCTGAGAGAAATGTGGATAGAGGGGGGAGTGTCAGTGGCATCAGCCGTCATGAGTGGAGCGGTGAAGGTGACGGTGCTGAAGGGTATAATCAGGCTGTCTACAGCCAACCGATGCTGTCCCACACTCACACATCATATTGCTGCTGAGATAAAAATGTAAAGGGAGGGAGACAGATGTGTGAAGTATATGTTAGGAGAAGAGACACAAAGCAAAGGTGCAGATTTGCAAAGGAACGCGAAGGTGCGGAGTTGCTGACTAGATAGTTGGCTGGCTATTCACACCTGAGAGCATCTTGATTCCAACACAATTCCGCAAATTTTACACATTTCACTTTTTTCTTATAACCACTATGTGTCTTTGAAGATGCATTTTGTGCCACCTGTGTTTGATGTTGTCATGTGTTCTCCTTCATGTGTTCTTCTTCTTGTCTGATCTGAACTGAATTTGGGTGTAAGGCTGGGATTGACGCTGATATATTTTATGACTTCTCCTGTTGGTGGAGATTTAGTAGTGGAATATTCACACTTACTGGGTTAGGTGGAAGCTTGTTACTGGTTGAGCACCACATGTAGAAAGGATCATACTGGTGACATAAAACTTGGAAAGATACAATGTGTCCATGAACACACACACTGTGCTGAAACATGTCTAAGTTTTTGTAGGTTAAAGATCGCTTTACTGTAAAAAATACAGGTATTTTATTTTTATTTTTGAAAAAAGAGGGGATATTGAAGCCTATATGTATCCCTTCCAAATAACATCTTAAATAAAAGTGGGTTGAAACCATGAAGTGCGGCTTGTCATTCCACAAATGTTTGTTTTTGTATGTGTGACTACATCAATGAAAACATGAATCCCCTGTCCAGTGCACGTTAGTGGGCTAATGGCTAGTACACACAGCTAAAGGTCATGGAAAACACTGAGGGGATGGTGAAATTACCGCTGTAATGGCTTGGCTGTTTTCCCTTGTAATTTCATGTTAATCATTCCTCTGTGTCTTTTTCTTTACTGCTAAAAACAGCATTCACCATTTCAGGTAACACATCGTATCTGAAACTTCAGCCACTGACTTACAGATGTGAAAGTTGTATCAAACTCAAAATCCAGATCCAGATCTTGGCAAGAGAGGGAGATTATCCAAAATGTTTTGTTCCGGTGAGTAAATCATAACACTTCCTGTACATTTCACATTAAAAGCATTGCCTTGGGGTGTTAATAGACTCGTTGTTGGTAAGCTTGGAACGAAGGCGAGAGCAGGCGGCCACAGCAGCAGGGGGCAGAGACAAAAAGGCGGCAGTCTCGACGGGCTGTTTCCAACAACCTTCGCATGCTGCTAAATCTAAGGGAGTTTTACTAGAACAGTCTAGTCGGTCTGCAATAAATGTTTTTTCTTTTTGTAAAGCAGGGAAATTTTTAAAATCCTATATAGTAACGAGACCATTAGTATTTGTGGTTTAATTGTCATATTCATAAATAACATTCCTGTGTATGGTAGTATCTACTTATTTCTGTTTCCTCACATCCCTAATACCACAGTTACTGCACCGATTTATAAACCTGAGATAAAAACGTATTAGAATTGTTTTAATTATAGGAAAAAATAATCAACCTTCTCTTCTCTGTCTTGCTTCTATAAATATCTGAGGTAAATACATATCCAGACCAATATTTGTGTACTCAAAGCCTGGCCGTCTCTGTTTGCCCTGAAAAACACATGTCTTTGCACATGCATTGGTGTTCCCTAACCAGCCCCAGTGGAGGAAGACAAAGCAGTCCTCCATGCCTCTCAGGATGTTTCCATCCCTCCCTCACTCTAATCTCATTCCTTCTCCACCTTTCTCCTTCAGCCACTTCTCTTTTCCTCTCATCTTATTTTTTCTCTTCCCGGCCTCCATGCTCTTTGGTGCAGGTGACAGCACAGGGACAATGGGATGATATCACCGCTCGACTCTTAGCAGCTTGTGCATGCTGCACAAAAACAGACTGCTGCAGCTCAAGTGTGGCACACTGTAAAGTTTATGTGAGAGAGAAAAGAGTAGAGAGAGCACAGGAGACAGAGGTTGGGAGAAGGAAGGGTGGCAGGGGAAGCAAAGAAGGGAAAAAAAGCAAACTGTACCATTCAACAGATCGAGAAAAGGGGTGGTGGGAGGGGGGAGAGTGAGAAGGACTCTGTTTTCCATGTTTGTGAACACTCTAGTGGTCATGTGTGGATGCAAGGTACACTGAGCCTATAGCCTCTATGCCTACAGCTGTATCTGTGTGGGCAGGACTGCAGACTGTGCTGCCTTTTAATTGCAGCACAGCTCCTTCCTCCTCTCTGACAATGTCTCACACACATAAACACACACACACACAGACACACACAGAGCAAACAGAACGCAGCACACCTGCCATGAGGCAGATTGGATTTACACTGCATCAATAATTCACCCTCACATATATCTCCAAACACACCCAAATGCACACATGCACACACACAGAATGGAGGTTGTCTAGAGAGAATGTAATGGCTAAAAACTGCAGTATTAAAACTGTGTTTACTGTGGGAATGACCATGTAGAGGATAGCACATGTCACAGCCACTGATCCTGAATCATTAAAGCACAAATTATCTCAGGTTTTAAGCCAAGTATGAGAGTTTTTTTTTTTTGGTGTTTCTATTCTTAGAAACGCATGACTAAAAAACACATCCTCGGGCTTTCTATTCTCAAGATCCATCACCGCACCTGATCTGAAGCAGACTGAGCACAAGGAACACTGTCGCAGTGAGCCTTTCATCTCCAACAACGTCTAATGCATTAGCCAGAATCTTGGCTGCCCTTACTTTAGCAGCTGATTGGAGGATGCAAATGGGCTTCTGTTATTGTGTTTGTCTGATGTTTTTCGCATCCAGCCAACATTTCAGAACATCTCGATTGTTACCAGCTGTGGCCAGGTGTTGTAACAGCCAGAACACAATGAAGACGATCCTAGCTTCTCAAGGTCCACATTCATGTTCTCAGATTGGAGGCCGCTCAGCAACAAATGTACTGAAATTTAGATCAGACAGAGATTATTCAAATTCTCAAATTTGAGGAGCTGTGAGAAACACGTCGCGTGCATTTTTCAGATAAAAGACTACTTATATATTAAAACTTTGAACTGATCTACTCACTTAAGATTTTTAGCGTAAACAAGAAATATTTTAGCACTCATCTGCTCCAAGATTTTTTTGTGTGTGTAAACCGTGGAGGGCCAGCTGAAGTTTTTATAAACTGATGTTTTTCTTTTTCTTATAAATACACATCATTTAAATTTATTTTATTTTTGCTAGCCAAATGTTTTGCTTCAAGTCGACTTAAAGCTATAGGATTACTATTACTATTAAAACATAATATATATATTATATATATTATGTTTTAATAGTATGAGCTCCTTGAGTGGGAATAAATCAAAGTAATATGATACACAATAGATTATTCATAAACTTATTGTTGCAATTTAAATGGCTCTTGGATTGATGTGAACATCTGATGGATTCAAATGCAGTAAAAAAGCTTGCGTATTGATCACATGTGCCATTAGCGCTTTGAACCAAGCTTTTATTGGAATCACTTAAAAGTGCATTCCTGTATGGTGTTTTGAGAAAATGGATCTCTTGCAAATGCATTCACAGTGGATAGATCCTTCCATTAGGCTGAATATGAAAATCATCAGTAGTGCAAACATAAACAAAAAACTTGACCTTGGAGGATGTGATGCAAATATCACAAAAACAAATGTCAGTGTGCACCGTTCTGTTGATCCAGGAGGACGCTTTAAAGGGAAAGGTTGGATTTTTCTTGGGTTTGGTAATCTATTCAGTTGGATGTTAAGCACAGAAGGGGGTAGGAATTTTGAGGAGTATCTAACAATTGGGCTTTTCTTTCCTCAGAACTGCATAATTATTGAGGTTAATTCAACTCACAGCTTGTGCGCCATTGTCTTTGAATATGGCTGCAACCGCTTAAACGAATAAATTAGTGACACAACGAAGCTAAAAGACAAGCTCTGCCTGAATGCACAACGTCAGAGACACTGGCTCAGAGCATAAGATGCCGCACAAAAAAAGCCTTCACTTGATTTGCTGGAGACAAGCTTTGTCTTTTACAGGCCCGAGTTTGCTCAGTGATACGGTTTCTCTGGTATCTGTGCGACACGCTCAGTTATTCACAACCTGGAGGGATTTCACACAACCTCCACTGTACTTGGGTTAGTCTCTGTGGTCTGTGTTCCCTCAGCTTCGTTCTTGATAAGGAAAACTAACATTTCTCCGGTTGTGACAAGATGCCGTGTACTCTTCAGGGAAATGATACAACAAAATGGGACAGATGCTCACTGCTAAAATAACTTAGATGACAGCACAGACAGCAGCATAATAAGAAAAAGTGATGGAATGCTTTTTGGGTGAATAGATCGCAATTTTTTCGATTCGAAAAATGTGAAAGTGTTGACAACACACTTAAAAGTGCTCTTCCCTTATTTACTGTTATTTATACACACCGAGTCTCTTCCTGGGGTGGAAAAATAAACTGGAAAACAACTGATTTATAGCACATAAAATGAAGAAGGATGCAACTTTGACTTATTTGCCTTTTTTTTTTAAAGAAAGTATAACTTTAAAATTATGTAACCATGTTTGCCTAAAGTCCACTGAAAATAATAAATGTGACAGTTCTGAATGCAGTGTTTAACTCACCCATTAAGAGTTTAATAATTCAATTCAATTTTATTCATTTTTTAATATAGTGCCAAATCACGACAGTCCCTACAAACACCCTACAGTCATAGAGAGAAACCTCAACAATCAGACCACCTATTAGCAAGCACTTTGGTGACAGTGGGAAGGAAAAAAACCCTTTTAACTGATAGAAACCTCCAGCAGAACCAGGCTCAGGGAGGTGCAGCCATCTGTTGTGCTTGGGTGTCAAGGGGAGGGAGACAGGACAAAAGATATGCTGTGGGCCAGAAATTAATAGTAACTAATGATTAAATGCAGACTAGTGTATAAACTTCAAAATTATTCTGGATTTTTTATGGAGCTAAAACAGCATGTTGTTTGTTGATTTATGTGGAACCTTTGCCTGTGTTTGTGCTTCCCTTTGAACAACATTGTCTTAAAAACAGTTTAATAAATGGATAAACTCTTTAGAAAAGTTGCTTAGGGGGACCATAACACTGTGCAGCTCTGTGAAAGGTGTGCAAGGTGATGCTCTGGAGCTAAACGCCAGTCAGCACACCCAAACATGCCCACAAAGCAAATGTCAGAATAATGATGTTTATCAGGTTTAATGGGTGCAATTATCAAGCTAGACAAGTGTTTTAGAAAGCCAAAACTTGCTTAGTGGTATTTAAAGGAAACACAAACACACATACACATACATTAAAACTAAGGATGTTATTAGAAAGTCTGCAGCAGGTTTTGCAGGTTTTAAAAACTGAAGCCTTGTGCAAGTCTAGACTTTAATAAAACAGGACACTAAATAAGCATTATTAAACTAACCCAGACTAAATGTCACAGTAAACTGTTGAGCATTTGCTAAAACTCTGTAATGCTAACCTCATAATGCCCACGAGAAGCCAGACACTCAAAACACCATCCTCTGTGGACCAGAAATCTCTCTGCAAACTTATGGCATTGCATGCATTAACTTGATACAGAATGCTGTTAAAAAAATAACTATAAACAGCAGGAATGTGCAAGTGAGTTCATCTTAACACTCGGCCAGCTGCAACCACTGCAGGTATTTCCCACAGTGCCATTCTTCCTCCAAGTTGTCATTTAAATATCCCCATCTGCGCTTCTCTGTCTGTGATGCTGCTGTTATTTCTTCAGGCTCTTGACATAAATGATGTGTGTCCTTGACATGACTGATGACCAGCTGGAGGCCTTAGAGAGCTCTTGTCTAGGAGAATAAGCCCTCCAAGTGGTGGGCCAAAGAGACCTTAGCTTCAGGAGTATCTTCCCTGTCTCTGACACCCCTTCTAGGGGTGGAGAGGAATCTGACTGTGACCAGTCTGTAAGGTTGGGTACCTCTGGCCTTTCAGGGTCCTCACTACTTGAGTGCTTAATTACTCACTACACCTCTTGCTGTCAGGCCACCAGTAAGTCCACCATTAAGGCTGGTTTAACGCCGTTTTAGATGTTTTTACATAAGAGGTGGAGAGGTAAGACTTCATTACAAAGCAAGGCCTGAGGGCAGACAACTTGGAACAAACTGAGCCTCATCAACTTGTCGACAACAAACAGCACCACAAGAGAAGACAGGTACTAGTCACAAAAAGATAATCATTTAACTGCGGGGGTTTTCTGTTACACCGGATAAGCCTCTGCAATCAAGATGTTTCCACTTGTTAGTTCTTGATTTTTGACTTCCAGAGAAAGAGGGCGGAAAAGATCAGAGACCTCATCATAGAGGAAACTTGCCACAGCTGTATCAAAGATCAGGGACCAATGGAATAAGAGATTAAATGAGTCAGATCATAATCTGTTTTAGGTGGGTACATAAATTGCAAGTTTCCTCCCTATTTATCTGCTATGGGTGCAACTTCTGACAAGTTCAAATGGTGTCACAGTAATCTCTGTATTCAGATAAGTCTAAAAAGCCCCGGCCTGGGAAGAATAGGCTGGATCAGCAATTTATACTGCATTTCCTCTCTCCATGCAGTGATTACAATGCCAGCTAAAGCCGCGCGCTCCTTTTCCTTCCAGCCTGCACTCATTATAGAGTGGCAAGTCAAAAAGCCCCACACAGTGGTAGGCATCCTGATCCCGGTGTGCCTTTCACATGGTAAACAGTTTCAGATGGGCCCTGTATTGTACTGCTAGAATACAGCATCTGCTTTATGGCATGGAAAAAATGCATTGTCACCAAGTGGCAGTGAAAGGGCCATTGAAGAGCAGCCAGGGCTTCAACGAAACGCTAACGCTTTGACCGTGACACGGGCTAGTGGCTGGTGGTCTGAAGGTCAGGCCATAAAAATAAAATATAGGTGCACACGACTAAATGGACAAATGATCCTAGTCGTCTGGCCAAGTTTGGAAACTGTCCTGCACGTACTACTCAATATTCTGCATAACTCTAGTGGAGCTAAAAGGTCTCCAGAGATGCTTTGTATCTAGGCTCAATGCAGCAACATAGTGAGTCAGAATGCTGCAGTGAGCACTGGAGCTTGGCCAGACTGGAATGAGACACTATGCAGAAAGAGACAGAAGATGGCCCTTATCCCTTAACTCACCATTAAACATTTAGAGCAGCACTCTTGCACTCGGCACAACTGAGATCAGCCACTGTGTGAAAAGTGAGGAAACCTTGTCCTATCCAATAAATGCATCTCATGTGGAGCTGTTTATACCATATAATGCATTCAATATTTTCTCTAAGGTGGGTTAGTTCTGCATAGGAGATGAGGTTATGGAGGAGGGGAAGGGACAAAAAGGTAGTTGTAGTACAATGACAGGACCTATTGAAATTAGCCTTTGCAGAATATGATGTTATCTTGAGTTATATTGAATCCACATTCTGCCATGATCGGGATCAAAGGGAATAAGCTAATCATAGCGATTCATGTTTAAAACTCAACAAATGAGTATTCATTACTGAAGTGACACTCTGGAAGCCAAGACAAAACATTCGCATTAGAGCTGAACAATATAAAGACACATACAGTGTCTAGTGAACAACATCTATTAGAGTTGCAGCTAATGATTGATGTTTTTATGATCAATGATTTTTTTTAATCTGATGTGATACTCACTAAATTGTTAAATTAAATGACTCTCAGCAGTTTTTTAGGTCTGAGTGTGCACATTGACATGTTTCGTCCCATCAGTCTAAAACCCAGATTTATGTTGTTTATCCAATTCAGAGTTGCAATGGGTGCTGTAGTATATCCTGGCTACCATCAAGTGAGAGACAAGGCGTAATCTCGAAGGATGTGGTTAAAAGCATGTCACACAGCCAACACAGAGACAGATACGCAATCGCATTGACAATGGTATCGCGCGCAATAACCAATTATCTTATGTCACTAATTGCATGTTTTTGGACTGCGGGAGGAAACCAGAATACTCAAAGAAAACTTCTGCTTCACCCAAAAAGGCCCTGGCCAGAGGGTGGATTTGGCCTTCTTGATGTGAGGTAGCAGAGCTAACCACCACGGCAATTAAAAAAATATTTCCTATTAGATTACTCAAAAACGTTTCCACCGAATGTATAGGTTAATAACTGTTTCATAAAAACTAAATAACCTGCATGTGAAGGAAGCAACGAAAACACATTGAACGAATGCTGTTACTCCTGAGATCAGGAGTGAACCTTCAAACTCCAGCTTCTCACCTGATTTTTAAAAGAAAATGTAATATGTCGCAAGATATTTATATACAATGACATACACATTGATGTAGCCCACAGCAACAAATACACCTCCCTTATTACCATATCAAGCACATGCCTCAGATCCTGCTAATTTTAGCATTACAAAACACAGATATGTTGAAGTTGCTCTGGTTTGAATTAATCGAGCCCCAGAGGAGAATGAAGGAGGTTAAGCATGCAATTGTCCAATGTTATGCTAAAGAGTCACTTTTATACAATTTTACCATGTCCAATGTGAAAAAAAGAAGTGGCGTGTCAATCAAACTGAAGTGCCATGACAAGCTGTCCTGGGTGGTCACCTATTCCATTATGCTCTAACTCCACACACAATATGAGTCACATGGGTAAAAATGGATGGTTTCAAAAAGACACTACGGTTAAAAATTGAACCTGTGCCATAGCTAGCATCAGATCAGTATTAGATTTTATTCAACGCTCTTCTTTTCATTCTTTAAACCAGCCATTTGGAAGGAATTAATTCAACAAGGCTGTCAAGGACAAGGCTCTGCCACTTCTACCAGCGCTTTGCTTCCACTCAAAATTCATATCCAAAGTCCCATTTCAGCTGAATCACAGCTCAGATAAACAGGCTGAGGAAAACTAATTCAGCGGCTTTTGTTTTGGAGCCAAAAGAGCATTTTTAGCTTTCAGTCTGGCTGCATTTTGATGCTAGACTGAGGGGAGAGAAAAAAACGCAACTCACAATCAAGTCCCGAGAGAAGGCCGAAAGAGATCACAAGCTCTTGCAACTTTTTAATTTTGTGGCGATGAGTAAAAGAAGTAAAATGTAACGATAGTGGAATACCAAGAGCTGTACTCGCATACATAAAGTGATACCTTGATGATACACGGGGAAAGGACGAATCCTTAGGCCTCCAGCAGGTGCATTGTCTCCAGGATAAAAAAAAAACACAGCCATATTTTAGCTGCATCCTGGTGAGATGGAGGCCATGTCCTGGTCACTGGCGCATCCGTGTCTTTTACCCCACCCTGACCCTCTCACTGTCCTCCCCTCTTTGCCCCTTCATCCCTATTTCCTTTAAGGGAACGGCTAATCAATAGCGGTCTCCCGTTGTGACTTATCTTCCGAACAAAAAAGCTGTTTCGAGGACTGTGGTGACCACGACAAACATGGACTTTTGGCTCAGTGGAAAATCTACATCCAACCCACATCTTAAAGTTGGGACAAAAGAGAAGATACTTTGGTAGGTTTTATTTGTCTCTGTAAAAGGCAGATTTGAGTAGGAGGAGGCAGGGGGTGGGGGGGTTAAAAGCTCTTTCAAAGCATGTTTTCTGTTCTCTAATCTGTCTGTCGTTTCCACCCATACAGACACACTTCCAATTTGACTTCAAAGCTCAGGGGATTGTGAACGATACGGATGAAACTCTGCATGAAATCAGTTTTTTTCTATCATTATCTCTTCGAAACACACTGTAGCTATTTGCACTGTGTCCTGCTGTGGCATTGAATGTTAACACAAACTCGACTTAAAATCTCGCGCTGCAATGTTTGATTTTAACCTAATTTACACCATATATTTTTTTTACGTGACTCAGCTATCCCTGCAGTTGGGTGGGTGGGTAGATTCGGTTTGTATGGATTTCGTTGCCAACACCCCCCTTTAAGTCTTCCCCGGCTTCAGATTATAGGAGTCGAGTATCTCCCAGGACCAGATTTTGGGTGCAGGGCCAGGGTAATCCTAGGGAGTTTGACTTAGGTGCCGGAAGCTTAATTAGATTTTTTTTTTCACTGCAGATGACTGTGGAGAATCCAATCAAGTTGACCTCCATGTAGTTGCCCTATTGTGGACTGATTAAGAACTACATCAGTGAACAACGCCTGATTTTAAAAGGCAGCAGTGGAAGAAGGAAATCTAAATTCATAGAATCTGCAAGTATATAATCGATGCTACTAAAACACCATGGGCTGTACCACTGGGTATCAGTGTATAAACTTGTAAGCTCTTGAAATACACACAAACCTAACCTAGATCCAGATGCAAGTACGCATTACGGACATATCTGGGAAATCAGATATTAATGTTCCCAAATGCATCTAATGTGTGAATAATGACAAACAAAATGAAAGGTTACCAAATGGAGAAGTGAAATCTATGAAAAGTCATGTAGAAATGATTTAAAAGGAAATGAAATAAACAAAGAAAAAGATAGGGGTAGAAACCAAGCCAGAGGGGTGGAGATCCATGAATAAGCTGCACTCAGGGCACGACTGCTCCTTTTTATTTTTAAATCCCATACCTACAATCATGGATTATAAAACAGGTTTGAATAATTCCATAAGCGCTGTGCACTCGTGAAACCTACAGTTTTAATCATGATCCTTCAATCACTGAAAATCCAGAGTTTAACTCAAAGCAGTTTGAATAATTATTTAAAAGCCTCAGATGTGCACAGCTCGGGTAAAAAAAAAAATGTATATAGAAATCTAGGAATACTTCAGAATGATCTAACCTTCACCTCCCTCTGAGTACATTAACAATTTAATCCATTATTCCAAACCAAACACATTTCATGAATGCAGCTGAGAACATCTAAAGAATGCCCTTTGCCTTATGCATTCCCTTAAATGTCAACCACAATCAAGATATTGACACCAGAACTGTGAGCTATATGAAATCCACCTCAGAGTGAAAGTGTGCTATTTTTCTCTTGTATCTGTGGAGGCGTGCTCCCTGTCATGCAGTAAGCCCTTTGAGTAACATGTCCAATGTGGCTCCACTCATTGAGAGATGTGGCCATTGTGCCTTGAGCCCCAGAGAGGCCCAAAAACCAGCCAACCCTGAAGACCCGAGCATTAGGTCTGCATCAAACCAGAATCTTTTCCACCTCTAGAGGCACAACGGCGGCTAACACGACACCAGGAATGCCATTCAATGCCAAGGTCCAAACATAGGTCCAAATATATATATGTATGAAAATATAAAGAAAATAGTAAACAAAGATTATTATTGAGACTTTTTTTTCTTTGAGAGTCTGAATTAGGTTTTTAACACCACAGGGCTCTGGCTATCAACAATGGCACATAGACAAAGCCTCATTGATATTTCCACATAGAGAACTGAAAAAAGCCTACAGTTCGCCCAGACGGCTCTTAGTCACACTAGACATTTGATTGTGTTATCAGGCCAGCCAGCCACAGCGGAGATCCTGATAAATGAAGTTGCCATGTCCATTCTCCCTTCATCGCAGCTGGGCCGAACTAGCCCACAGAAAGGAATGATCATAGTGACAATTACATTCCTCCAGTTCCTGAAGATGCACAGCACTGAGAATCCAGCACAGGACTGAACACACAGAGATTATACTGATTGCTATCCCATTGCTCACATTTGATTCTAAATTGCTCTGGCATAATACCCTAAAACACCAGAGAGGATGACCTTGGGTTTTAGTTAATAAATCAAATTCACAGGCTTCCCATAGTTGAAAAAAATGATGCCTTTGATATAACAGGAATTTTAAAATGCTTGAATCTACTTGAATATACTGAGTAACAGCAGCTTGAGATTTAATTTGAATTTAAACTTTGTGAGCTTTAAAATTTTCAGTGCAGAGGAAATTTTTCCTGGCTCCTTCTTCTTGTACTTGGGTCCATCAGGGGACAAGTGTTACTATTCACCATCGTCCTTTAGTTCAATATTAAATGATGATTTTCTGTATTGATTGTGTTAACATTTTTAGATTAAAGGGGCAGAAATACATGCTTATGCATTTTTTAAAACTGAAACTGTTTTATTCAGCACATTTTAACATTCAAGGTGCTAAATAAAACAAACACTTGATGTTTTTATGTGATCGTATTGTGTCAAGAGATCAGCTGACAAATTTCCAAACTAAATTTTATAAACACTAAACCAAGCCCACATCCCAGAAATGATTGCACATCAGAGTGGGACTGTGACCAGTGTGGAAAAGCAGAATCAGCTGCAGCTGCAGAGTGAGTAACAGTAATAGCAAACATGCATGATGCTCGTGATTGTTTCAAATAATAGCTGGCCCATTTGAACCCCAGTAAACATGTGGTCTGCCGATGGCTGTGCCGATTGGTTTAAAGGCAGGGAAGGGGATTTGATGTGGCAGCATCACTAAATTTTATGATTCTAATGGTTTTCTGACCTCAATCTTCCCTAATCATTCTGAAGCCTGGACAAAGATTATCTGGTTATAGATTATGTTTTTTACACTACATGTGGCACCAGGACAAAAAAAAAGCAGCTGAAGTCAACAGTGTGTGCTTTAGATATCTCTGTGGATGTGCACATTTATCTGCACTACAAAGGAGGAATCTGAGATCCTCCCTTTTGATTTGTTTGCCATCCTATTCCTCTGTCTCCCCGAGAACTGCTTTTTTTCCCAGGATTCCTGCGGTTGTGTTTGGGAGTTTAAGGGATGTAAAAGAGGGGAAGAAAAGCTCATTGGTCTCAGCACTGCAGAAACAGCACCCAGAGCCAAACTGTCATCCCACTTGGATTAAGGGCCCTTCAGTGGTGGCTGCTGCGCTTCTAACATGGTATCTTACCCTCAGCCGGGGTGTGGGAGGGGGTAGAGAGGTGGGGCAGAGGGTAAGGGCATTAGAGCGCCTGGCCTAAATAAGATCTCGAGGTCAGCGAGTCCTGAACCATGGCAAAGCCACTTTGTGTTTCCATGTCAACTTTATTCATGAGCTGACAGCGAAGTGTCTCCTTCTTTTCCTGTTGATTCGCTGTTGCATCATGCGCTGGGGCAACAAAGATAATCTAAGCCTTTCCTCTGCTTATCTCTGCAAACCCCCACTTCTGCAAGTTTTGTTGGATGCAATGTTCAACAAGAGACTAGCAAGACTGCGGAGGCTTGGGGATTGCGTTGGATTTCTTGGCACGGTACAGGCCAATTTTACAAGCAAAGAAAGAGCTGTGGTGATGTATTTTCTGAGCTATTAGTCTACACAAGTGGGCTGCATCACGGTGCCAACAAAGAGTGGGATGTGCAACGCAGGTTTTTTTTCCTTAAGCTCTATGCAAATAGGAGGAAGATGGAAGCTTGAGAATGGAGCAGAAAGCTTTCAAGTGCACACTGTTCCTGTATTCTCTGCAATTTTGGCCAGCCCGCACCCTGCCAGTGGAGCAATGCCCACCTCCTGTTGTTTTCAGGACAGGAAAGGGAAGCGCCGGTCGTTGTTATGTGCTGCCACTCGGCCACCAGCTACCTCTCCAACATCTGCTGCCCATCCAGGGTTGGCCTGAGCTTCAACAGGCCCGAGGCTGTCGCTCCAGCAAGGACTGCCTCTCCAGCCCTCTTCAGCTGTTCAAAGAGAGGCTCCAACACCACAGTTTCTATTGTGGATCTCCTTCAGCATAACCCCTGCATCACCCCTACCCAGCATTACCACCACCCCCACCCACACACATACTGCAAGGCAAGAGGCAATAAAAGCCTCCCTGCCAGTAGAGAAAGAGAAAACAGACCCCCTTTGTTCCCCCCCCTGCCCATTCTCAGCGTCCATGGAGGTACATGATCCATCCCTCCTCCCTCCCCCTTGGAACCCCAAAAGCTTGAAAACACTCCCACTTCTTCCTTTCCCTCCCTACTCCTCCCCTAGCCAGTAGCAAAGAAGCAGGGCATCTGATGAGATCTCATAAAATGCACTCCTGGAGCAAACGTCGAGTTGAATTTCCATTTGTTCCCATTGTATCTCTAAACTTGAGTGGTTAGGATCACCTAGTTTAGACCTAGTTAACAAGAGGGTCTAAAGGGGACGGAGAGAGAACATAAAACCTGCAACATTACATCCCATTATCTCAACGTCCCATTTCAAAAGGAGGGTCTATTGCTGTTACTCCCTGGGCACTTACTTAGGACATCCTTAAATGCTTTGTGCTTACTAAAGGGTGTGATAACCTGACATGAGTAATATTAGGGTTCCCTTGGCAACCTTGAGTGACTGGGCTTGATGGCTGTTATGCTGTGAAGATCCAACATAATGATTTGGTCACAGAGGGCCGTCCAGGGAGGTCTACACTGACCTCTATCCATCCATCCACCATCTGTCCAACTACCTGCTGTCAAAAATCTATAGCCGAATTTAACAGCAAATCAACTTTTAATTCACTGAGCACAGCATCTCTGATCAGCAGGGCTTCAGAGTAGGGGCTATGACTAACAGCTTTTCCATCAGTGATTAATTTGATCTTCATTTGGTGAATTATTATTATTTGCTTTATAAAATCCTTAAAGTAACAATAACATCCCTTTTTTTGTTGTTTCAAGAGCTTAATCCAACATAATTATTAACACACATCTTGCTTCTTTTATCCAAACCATAGCCAATGGTATTTAGTCTATTTCAAACGATGACTAAATAATAAGTCTTCACATTTAAAAAGCTTGAATCTATGCAAAAACAAACACCCTTAAAGGATGCTCATTGTTTTCTGTCATATACTGTTGCAATGGCAGATGGTCGGTATATGTGCTAAGTAATCCCTGTGTGCCAGAAGCTCAGGATTTAGACTGTTCTGTTTCAGATATTTGTGTGAGAAAACCTTAACACGTGCGAAGCTTGAATCACAGCATCTTTATTACTTTACTTTTATTACAATTATTAGAAACATATCCAAACAGCTGCTGATAAATTTTCTTTCTGTCCACCAATTGATTAAATCAACAAATCCTTTCGTCCGTTATTTATTATGCAGTTACAAGCAGCGGTAGGAATAGACTACTGGTTCCAGTTAAAAAGCAGTACCAATTCATTAGGAGTTAATGTGTCAATGCTTTTGCACACCAAAGTCACAAGCTAGCTTGTTTTTGTACAGTAATTAGAGTCCAGGTATTTGAATTGATGCTAAAAACCAATGCCAGCCTACTTTTTTTCTTGCATGGAAAGCCAATCAGTAAACAGTATGGGGATCAATTAAAAAACAATCTGACCTATAGGAAAACTGTGCAGTGGTACTGGTGTTATTGAATTCTCGTCAATATCCATGAAAGCAAGAAATAAAAGGAGAAACCGAAACCAAGACATCTATTTAATCAAGGCCCACTTTGTACTTTCTTACTTACTGCGTTTACCCATTTTTCTTAGTCATCTGTCGCCATTTACTCCCGATGATAAAATACAAGTCTAAGGTGTAAACACCAACAGTTGCAGCTGTGTGTGAGGGATTCACGGGAATGTGTCAATTCCCATTAGAGCTGCTGCTTAACTGACTGTGAAACTCTAATTGTACCCACCAGCTTGCAAACATGCAGGCCCCACTCACCGAGAGAGAGACAGAGAGAGAGAAGGAAAGTAAAACATGGGCACATATAATGAACATGTATGAATGCCTTTCTTTGCTTCTGCATACATTTGTCCAAATTACAAACAGTGAAAGTGATCAGGCAGCCGTGAAGCAGGCAGAGCACCGTTCCCTCTGTGGTCCTATAATGAGGCACTCATCAGTCCCAAAATGAGACGAACATGCTTATGACAAGGAGGTCCAAATGATGTCAGTGTGCTGCGCTGCTGCGTGTGATAGCTCCACTGGGACGAAACACCCAGAACGCAGTGACACTAATGGATAGGCATGGGGCTCCATCATTCCCCGGGGAATTTAGCCTCATCACAGCAAAGCAGCACAGCTTTTCTATTCACAATGGCTGCTGGATCCTCTTCACTCAGGACACGAGAACATGTGTCGACAGAACTCAATCAATCAGCTGGAGTGACTTGTGATGGTAAATTATTGATTTGTGCTTGTGCACTTTTGCATGAAAAATAAATTATTGCAGGGGGTATTTATGGTTGGCTTCAGCCTCTCAGTCTTAACGTCTACAGGAAATGGAATCAATGTCAAGATATTTTCTGAGATCTGGGAATATGGCCACATTCTTAAAATAAGGGGCAAGGATTACAATAGTTATAATATTCGATTCAATTTTATGTATATAGCGCCAGATCACAACAACAGTCACCTCAAGGCGCTTTAAGGTAGACCCTACAATAATACATACAACAATCAAATAATAATCAAATAATAATAAGACCCAATAGAGCAAGCACTAAGCGACAGTGGGAAGGAAAAACTCCCATTTAACAGGAAGAAAGCTCTGGCAGAACCAGGCTTAGGGAGGGGCGGCCATCTGCTGCAAAACTCATCATGCACTACTAAATGTTTATAGTAAATGTACATACACACACTGTCTGTGCAGATACCAGACTGTAGGTAAAACCTGAAATAGATTAAATTCCCTATTGACGAGTAATCTATTATTAGATTCATAAATTAGATAATTAAAAATAATAAAGAAAGAAAGCTGAGATGTTTTCGAGTTCCTTAATGTTTTCAGAGGGCTAAAATATCCTCTTTCCATCATCATGTAGCATCAAATATTTCATTTAAGAAAATGCACCTAGAAAATTGTTGTTGATGTTGCATGAACTAAAGTTGCTATTCATGATACATTTGTATCAAATATCAACTCACTGATGGATTACTGAATCATTTACTCCTGGCTCTAGTGCCTACATTCATGCTTGGTTGGGCTTAACTGTAGTAATGTCTTCATATTCCTATTTCCAGATTCTAGCACTTAGTTAATTCAGAACATAAAAACCAAGAAATGTCACATAAATGATTGTCAAGACTTGAAAAAAGAGACAATTGTGATTAACCAGAAGTGACTTTTACACTGACAGGTCCCTCTTTCTAAACGTCTACTGAGACTAGTCGTCTCCCACCCTGACTTCAGCTTCATTTTGCCAGAATCACATTATTGTTTCATCTTGGAATACGTGCCGCTTCCCTAAACAGGCATTACGCTGACATGACTCAAATGCAGCCTTGATGAAATGGCAGGCTCTCAGGTTCAGACCAGTTCCTGAAAGAAATTATGTCATCATTACAACAAGTGACACAGAACAAATCTTCCTTTCTATGAGGCACTTTGTTCTGGCCTGTGAATGTCCACGGACGGCTGCTTACAGAAGGCGCGTTGATCACTTCTCACAGAATAGTCTGCGTTTTTCTGCAGCCCACAGAGTGAAATTGGTGGCATTTTCCCTCTAACACCCAAGCTTTTCCCATAGCCCCCGGAGCAAAGTTGCCCATCGCTGGTTTTAGGTCAGCGGCAGTGTGACTGACTGGTGCTCTCACAATAACTCTGGCCAACGTGTGTCATGATAATCCCTTAGTTATGCAAATCTCCCCGTCTAGAGTCATTTGTGGTGAGGTTGAAAGTAAAGAAGGCAGCACAATGTAGGTCGCTATCTTGTCCCGATTTCTCCACATTTGTCAAATGAGCCTGAAATGTACTGTTAGCGGCACTCCGGTAGCTGTGGATTAAAGCCTCTCTGAGCTCAAGCTACATCGTGATCAAGAGACTACCACAAAGCACACAAACTGTCTGGGACGTATATTTTTGCCGCCAGTTTTATGAATTAATGCAAACTAGACATAAGGCAAGGATAGAGGGATATTGTTATCATCTTAACCAGATTAACTATAGTCTGCTTGGACTGAATAAACATTATTAGAAAGTGTGTCAGGCTTTTCAGAGCAGCAAGCGCAAGGCAAGAGTTTCAGACAATAACACAGAGGTCATTAGCATCGCATTAATTTGGCCAACTGAGCAGGCAGCGAAAGTGTGCAGTTAAGGCATGTGTGTTTGGGTGTATGTATGAGTGAGAGTGTCTGGGGATGAGCAGAGGAGGGATGAGGAGGAGGAGGGGTGTTGTTGCATGATGGTGAGTTCCCCCTTTACTGAAGCTTTGACCAAGGGGCAGACAGACGGGGGAGGAGGAGGAGGAGGTGGAGTGGGAAGAGGCGATTGTGTGAAAATATGTTTGTTTTTTTCCAGCAAATAAATTGTTTTGACTGGTGGAAAAATAGAGTGAGATGAATTCAGTGACATCTCAGGGGGGGCCCTATCATAATCAGATTCGGTCCCATGAAGGGAAATTAGACTCAGCAAAGTGACTGGTCAGTCAAAACAACATGGAGTTGTGATATGAATATGAGGGGAATCAAACATGTGGGAAGCAAATCAGCTTATGAAGGATTGTGTGTGTAGCCAGACAGCGATTTCATCAACACGGGACAATAAAAAGCAACTGTCAAGTACAGTAGAGCTGTCTCTCTGTGGGAATATCCGATATAGCTACACCATGTGATATGTGATGTGATGATCGAAGCAAAAAAGATCAAGTCCAAAGATAACATTCGCAAATAAGTGCCAATGATTTGTTTTCTCTGTTTTTCCCCCTTAGCATCTTTTACGCGTCACGGTACGTGTCAACCCTTTGATTTGACAGTCGCTCACCGGAATATGTCCCACACCTTTTCGCTCTCTCTGACGATCACCTAACACGTAAAATACCACCCTGAACAGCGCGGCGTGTTATTTGAAACAAACCACTCCTGAACACTCCCACCCCAGGAAAAGGACCTAAAAGAGAGGCAGTTTTTCTATCGGCATCCTTCCAGCGTGCCACAAACTCCTGTCAGTGAACTGTAAGCCACAAGACACGTGCTTATTATGAATGGTCTAATTTAGCTCACCTTACCTCCTCCTTGGGCGGTGAGAAACACAAAACCCCTTCTGTGTCTTCAGCCTCCCGCGACAGAGCGAAGCCGTGTGCCGCGGTTATTCACGTGGAGTCCCCGCTCAGCGTGCCGAGCCTCTTGCACTTGCCTCCGAAGCCTATCTCAGCCACTGGTCCTCTCCTCTCTCTCTCCCACCAGTTCACCGACACACAAACACACACACACACACAGGCGGGGGCGCGCAGCAGCACCCGGAGGCGTGCGCACGCCCATTGCGCTCACTGCAGCGCCGCTGCTGATGTATGGTGGCCTAAAGGCAGTGAACCATTCCAGAAAACTGCTATACAAATACACACAATAGTGCTTTACGCCCCCGAAGCCTCAAAATCACAGATGGACAACATCTGGACAAGCTTTTTTTTTTTTAAAAAAAAGTTTTTTCTATATAAAAAAAGCCAAACTGTGTATTTTAAAGGTTAAACGATTATCCTTTATATTATTATCTAACAGCGGGGAGTGGCTTTTTCATTTAACTGCTTTCTCGCTGTTTGCTTTAAAAGGGCAGCAAGTACAAGAAATGCTCAATACTGATATGTTTTTCATTAATTGGGCTAAAAAAAATGAAAAGATTACGTTTAAATAAAACCAACCAAAATCAGATTCACGTATTTGTCAAATATCAGTGCTTTCACCTTTCAGGGAGTTCCAGATGCTCTGCACACTAATTGCTTGCAGACAGTTGCATGTTCTGATGCGTGACAATTTTTCCTGAAGGCAGGTCTGCGTTCATAACCATATAGCAGTAGCCCTTGGGATCAACCGAGACCTTTGCCGGATGAGGTCATGTGATGTTAAAAAGCACACTTTTATCTCAGGACTGCTCTCTTCTATCACTGCACATTACACACATGCATTATCCGAGGCTTAGCAATGGTATCCATCTGCAGCCGTAGAATCACACAAAGAGCAAGTGACGCAGTTTATACGCGGATAAGCCCGGTTTTGGCAAAGAGACAGAGTTTGTGGTCTGCCAATCAGAAGCCGGTTGACTGAGATTACCTAAAATTAGGTTGTGGAATAAGATGAAAACGGGTTTATAACGTATATGTGAAATCACCTGAGGGAAAAGCCCCAATTATGATCATAAGAAGCTTAACGAGCTACAGAATCACCTTTAAGCTTGAAAGACGCCAGTCCTCCACTGCAGTACACTATTTTCCAACTTATTTAGCCTCCCCTCTTTATATGGAAAGAGTTTCTTTGATTTGCTTAGTGTTAGAAAAAGACAGAAAACTGAGCCAGAAAGAGGAGTGTCATTTCTAGGCGTGATTCCCCAGTGGGGGAACGCTCCAACACCCCCCCCCTCGCCCATCGTCATCTTAAGGGGGGCAGGGAATTCTCACCAACATTTGCCTTCCCACACGGGGAAAATACTGTAATTGTCATTGCCTCTCATTTAAAACTGCCTCCAGACATGTCTACATACGTCTTGAATCTCATTAAAATATTCTCTTAATTTCCCCCATGCACATTATCTGTAAAATACTCAAAGGGATTTTCACAAGTTCAAGGATACAGCACCACAGAGGCAGAGTATATGACACTTTGAAAGTTGCAAAGTGAACGCCGTCAAGGCTTTGTGTTGAAAAGCAAAACCCATTAGAGGAAACACTGTCTCTGCCTCACTGGCACCGCCAATTACGGTGCCTTTTACTACAGTGGATCCTTGAAGTCCTCTGCTCACTCAAATGCAAAACTTTAGGCACGGCACAGATACTGTGAGCGAGAGAAAGTCATCTCTCTGCTTGTTTACTCCACTATTATTCTTTTTTCTGTACAGAACAAACCGTGCACAGCACCAACAAGCCAACCATGACACGATGTTGTCCACATCAGAGGTAATTATTAACTCACACAGCTTGAACACAGATCAACAGCCCAAATCTATAGGAAAACACGGCAGTTGGGGGGAAAAAAACATCATAGACATGAGATGCTCCGTTTTTTCAACAGTTTCCGAATTTATTCACAATTTATAAGTGTAAGCAGTGCCAGTGCTTCTCAAATAGGGTGTGACTGATTGCAGTGAGGTGGCATTTGTTTGCGCTGGTTTGGTGGTTCTCAGGCTACAGCTGGGATATCGGTAGAATATGTGATTGGTCCTTGTCTTGGAATGGGGATGTTTATATGATTAGTTTATATTTGTCATGATCCTGGGTCTATGACCCAGCGTCTTATGTTAACACGGTGTTTTGTACTTGATATGTAGGGTTCACATTCTCAGGGTTCTAGGTTTGCTTTCTGTGTCGTTCACTTGGTGCCTGGTTCGTGTCCCTGAGTTTGTGTTTATGATTTCCTGTTTTACTTTGAAAGTCTGTGTCAGTTGTCACTGTGTTAACTTGTGTATTGCCTCGTCATGTGTGAATTAGTTTCAGCTGTGCTCCCCTCCTGTGTGTCATTACCTGATTACCTTTTGTGTGTATTTATAGTGGGTGTCAGTGTGTGCTCATTGTGGGATCGTCTGTTTAGTTCACCTCCAGTTATGCTGTGGCTCTCTGTTCTTCGTGCCGTCTGTATTGTGTTGGTCCACTCCCTTAGTTTCCCAGTTTAGGTTTATGTTTCACTCCTGCCTCTGTTTACCCTGTACACTGTAAATAAATCGCACTCTTGCATTCAACCTCCATCTGCATTTGGATCCTCCTTCTACCTCCACACGACTGCTGCCCCA
>VUQR01033013.1:0-26927 GCA_015108515.1 Hemichromis elongatus
TGTATTGAAGCAATCAAGTGATGAATACCTGTTTTCCAGTATGTTGTTTTGCCAAACTGGACCTGGGCTCGTTGCAGGGATCTGAATTTTCTAAACATTTTGTGAGTGTATGCACTCACACTTAGGACCATATAATAATAAATATGTGCGTGATGAAAGTTGTGCAGCACGCTAACGTCTTTAGTCCACTCTGTATGCTCGTATGGGTCTAACCCTTTCACTTCTTTGATTTTTTTCCTCGTACGTTTTTTGTTTTTTTTTTGCTTTTCGTCAAGTCTGACCTGCCGTGTTCTCCGTCGTTTTGTACATAACTGTTTTTGGGGCAAATAAAATGCAAATAGGGATTAAAACCACATAATTAATGGTTACCAGTGCTGGAAATGCTAGCGCTTGACGCAGTGTTTTGATTTTGCTGCCACTCCTACCTACAATGCATTGCGCGAAAGTCACATGGTCTTTCAATCTCTATTTACCACCATGGTGATTATTTCACCCATTGCTGCCTGAAGCCATTGGTTTTGCGTGGTCTCTAGTAGCCACGTCACTGGGAGTCATTCCTGAAGGTAGGTCCTTTAAAGCTGCTGTCACGAAACAACAAGTCAAATACGTAGTTTGCTCCATCATAGTATTTTTACTAATCTAATACTCAAAGTGCCAATAGTAGTTGAATCGTGTGTTCTGGAGTTCGTTTTTTGTTTGTTTCTTTGTTTGTTTGCTTGTTTTTGGGGCCCTAGTATTACATTGGACACTAGAAGTGGGAAGAAGTTGCAAAAGCTTCATTGTTAGATACTGAATATATAACTAGATGGGAACTTTCAAGGCTAAAATATGAAGCCAATGTTAAAATGACCAAAGCTACAGTTCTTTTTGACCACTACAGAATCTCTGCTGTAGTGCTGACACTACTGCAAAAATACCTGTTTACAGCCTAATACGAGCAAAGTTTTGGCCTCTGTACCTCATTTTCCCACATTGAAAATGTGAATTCTGGTGATTCTTGATCTTGGACTTAGAGTTTCAAGTCAAGCTAATGTTGACTGCAAATGTTTAAATGTTTAAAAAGAAGGTCTTTAAGAATCATTTTCCCCTTCCTTGCAACATTTATAATTAAAGGGTTCTACAGGAACAGTCAGGTTGACTTCTTTTCTGGCGATGATTTTTTCTTTGTGTTCTGCTTCTATTCTCAGATATGACAAATGGCTTGAAAGCAGCCAGCAAACTCAGAGGTATGGCTATTGAGAAGCAGAAAAGCATGTAATGGTGAGTGCTATGCATGTTTTTCCAGGTAAGTAACCATGAGATAATCTACATGGCTACAAGGAACAAAAAGGAGTTTTATGATGAACCCAGCCTCTGAGTGGATGCGAGAATGACACAAATGGAGAGGCTATGCCTTTGTTATGACTGTCACTTGTACCTTGTTCAGCTAAGCTAATTGTGAAATGACAAAAAAGAAATGCTTGGAACACACAGTATAAAAGCTGACCTCCAAGATCAAGATGCACTGGTGTCAGCACTCTGTAAAGGTAAGTGGCTTCTACAGAAGAAGCCTTGAAAACCCTAACTTTGGAAAAAGAGACAGAACAACAAAAGCAAAAGATATTCAATATATATTGACAAATAACAATGCTTCTATAAGAACGTCTTTTGGACAGATGAAACAAAATGAGAATCTTTTGATAAGTCAAATCATGTCTTTTTTCACAGACAATAATAAAGTTAAAATAACTGCACAGCACCGAGATAAAGAAACAAAAGAAGAGATACTGTTACAGCGTCATGAATCACATATCATCTATGTGGTATGCAGTGAAATCAGAAGTTTGTCGGCTCGTTTCGAAGAAAGACATGCAGTGTCATAATTACAGGACATGACTGCACAAACAGGATAAGGACATGCATCTAAAAACAGACATGAAATAAGCAGAATCTCACAGGCATTTGGCAAATGTGATCCATCCAGCCTGAGAGGAGGTGACAAGTTTTCTGAAGAAGAGTCACACGACAGTGAGAAGTGTACATGTCTCATAAAGGGCTTCAAAACACACTGCTACGTGGTTGCTGATTGATGCTTATGGTTTGCTTGTTTAATGAACAACAAGCGAGGACAAACACACTGCTACAATGTGTGTGTGTGGTCACGGTGTTATAGATGACAACAAGAACTGGAGGCCTCGTCACTGCGGCAAGTTGATACAACGTAGCTTCTCCGTCAGATCATCATTCATAATGGTTGGTGAATGACTTCAGTGGTGTGGCATTGTCTGGCATGGTAATGGTAAACACAAACACTGATTGCTAATTTGTAATTTCCATTTATATTACAATAGAAGCTCTGCCTTTAAATATAAAGTGTAAGGATGAGAAACTAGCAAGAATGCTAATTTCAGCAAAAATCTTTCCAACACAATTCATGACCTCTTTTACACGAAGTCAAATCTTTCATTTCTTTACATTTTGTTGATAAGTTTGTTTAAACTTGAAATATTTATGCCAAAAGTCTTATATGTTGCATCTTTACAACAACCTCCTGTATAAAAGATTTACTCGACTGGAGTGCTTAGTTGTTAATGGTTAACCCAGCAGTTAAATATGGAGTTTCTAGGCAAAAAAAAGAGGAAGACTACAGCAAAGGAGGACATGCTGTAGGTTGGTGCAACAGAAGATGGATGCTGGGGACAGAAGAGGATACAGTGTGATCGAGAGATGAAAGCTGAAACAGGAAGTTTTATTGTTAATGCTTCAAGAGAGTGTCTGCAGAAAAACAAACAAACAAAAACAACTTAAGTCTAAAAACATTGGTTACATGACTTTTCCCTCTCCATTGAGGGGAAGTGGTAATTGGATGGCTAATGGTAAGTCCTGTGGCCATACAAATAGCAACCAGAATGAACCCACCAATAACCACTGTTACCATGAACTGTGAAATATGGGGTGCAGTCTATCCCACAGTTACTTGTTTACTTAACCTTACCTAACCTAGGAGTTCAATTTGAAACATTTTTATGTTTGTTATGTTAGTACAACTACCATAACACTTAAGTGACCTCAGGAGTTAATGTGCCATGCTACCTAAAGCTTACCATGCTAGCTCTAAACAGACACATGCCATAAACAAATACATAAAAAACAGTTCTTTACATGTCACATTATGGACAGTAAATTTTTCCACCATGTTGATGTAAACCTTTTTTATTTACTGAGTAAAATCATTGGATAAAGTAGAGAAACTGAAAGAGGAAGCTAAGATGTACGTGTGAAAACTACAGTTCACTCCAGAAGTGAGGCAATTCACGCTATGTTAATACACCAATTTTTAAAGGATTACAAAACATGTTTACACTTAAGTACAAAAACTGTTTACAATTTTTTTATAAGTCATCCAACAGGATACCTGACAGGTTGATAAATTACATTTTTTGGGGATATAGTGTGTGGAGGGATATTTGCAGACAGTAATACTAAGATGATGAACATATGAAATATGGGAAAGTCTGGCTGTCGTTGATTGCATTATTGCCTTTTTGCACAGACGTTGTTGCGCAAAAAAGTGATTTCTGATGTTTCAGTGTTTTTTTTAATCTTTGCTCATTGTATGTAGTCAACAGGAGTTGTGAAGGGGTTGTATAAAAACGAAAATAAAGAAACAATATATCTTTCGTTCTCTGTGTCAGTCAAAAACTACGATAAAAAAAAACTGATTGCAGCTTCTGCCATGTTTCAGAATTTTCTTTCTGGCTTAAAATGACTCAGTATGATTCACGAGATATATGTTTAAGATACCTTTGACAGAATGTCTGTGAAGGGTTTCAGTCATCCAGGTCATCGCAGTCTAAGGAGCTGTAAAGAAAAGGCGTCTGGACTTCTTTAGGTTGCTTGAAGACGTTTCACCTCTCATCCGAGAAGCTTCTTCTGTTCTAGGGTCAAATGGTGGAGAGTCCCATATTTAAGGGAGTGTCCCTCATAGAGGGACAATGGACCCCCTATTGATCCTCTACCTAATCACATGATTAGGTGTGACCAAAAGTTTAAATATTTACAGTTTTTTTGGCAAATACTGGAAATCACTATCTATCACAACACTGGGATTTGGTCTACACCTTTGTTGGGCTTTTTGCATGTAGCAACTTCAGGTTCCAAAAATGAAAAACCCCAAGGCTTCAAAATAGGTCCAAAACCCATTGTTCTGTCCATCTTTTATATACAGTCTATGCCTAGAATCCACAAAAAGGATTTAAAAAATGTGCTACATAAATAAATACATTTGTAGTATTATTCTGCTTTACTAAAGAACCACAAAATCTACAAATGTATATAAATATAAAAATGTGTGTGTGTGTGTTTCATTCAGTATTTTTATCTGGCAGTATTGCTGCTCTCCCATCGCCTACATATCCCAGAATTCCCCGGCGTTGTTTATTTAGGCTAAACCTCAGCTGCTCGGACTCTGCACAGGGCTGCACACTGTGTGTGGTTGTAGTACTAGTAGTAATGCAGTCCTTGCGATTTTTGTTGCTTTGCTTCAAAATGAAAGCCATGCTCGGCTGAATCTACGTGGCTGACGGAGACAAAAACAGGAACATGAAATGGAGATCACACGGGCCAGACCGTCCTTGTATGGAGAAATCGGTAAGTAGCTTACAGATAGTGACTAACAGTAACCAAGACAGGCGTTTAAATAAGGAGTCTGCCAGTTATTATCTCGATGATGCCAGCAGATCCTAGTTTTACTAGCTTTTCATTCCGTGGAGACCGCCTTTCAGCTTCCTTTGACGATGCTAAGGCCAGCCTTAAGCCAGCATGGTTTCTTAAACTGGTTGACGTTCAGAGAGCATGACGTCGCGCTTTAAGCTCATCGCTGAAACCTGCAGGAATTGAACTGCCTGTTGTGTAACTGGTTCAGCAGTGGATCCATTATAACGCACACCTCATACCATGTAAGACAAATACAAATGTGCTATTCAGATGGGGTTTTTTTTGCATTTAGGTTGTGAGAAACCACTCTCTCAGGTTTTGTCACGTTCCTAAACCTCTTCTCCTTTCCTGTCCATTTGTCATCACTTTATGTGATTTAGTGTGTAACTCCATACGAAGTTGTCTCAAAATAAGATTAAGATCTGCATGTTTTATGAGGAAAAGAAACACTCTGGCTTTTCTTTCAGTTGTGTAAAAATGCTCACAACCCCCCACCCCCCTCCCTCGACTGTGAATGGAAGCTCTTAGGTTTTGCTTGGTTTCACATCTTTGCAGCACACGGCCTTGGATTCTGGACAGACCGGTCAGCAGTGCACGAGGCTGCTGCACAGGGCAGAGCCTTCCAGTTGCAGCAGCTGATTGAGGGAGGTGCCGCAGTTAACATAGTGGCTATGGACTCCATCACTCCCCTGCACGAGGCCTGTATACAGGGACAGGCCCAGTGTGTTAGACTGCTGCTGGATGCTGGTGCACAGGTGAGGAGGTTTTGTGGCGCTACCTGACTTCTGCGCGTCACTAGAGAATCAAGCAGAATTGGTGGCTCAACATGGTGCATGTGTGCTGTTATTACGGCCCTCTTCTTCAGGTGGACGCTCGTAACATCGATGGTAGCACGCCGCTTTGTGATGCTTGTGCAGCTGGCAGTCTGGATTGCGTCAAGCTGCTGCTGGAGTATGGAGCAACTGTAAATCCTCCACTGTTCACCTTTTCACCTCTTCATGAAGCCTGCATGGGAGGTGTGTGTTGTACAACACAACAATGTACATAATCATGTTTTAAGCCATGTACTTTATTGATCCCTAGGGGAAATTGTGTTGGTTACAGTGCTCCAGTACAAACAGTAACAAAAACAGACAATACAAAAAGTAAGAAATAGCACACTATATGCATACATATAAGTTACTTACTAATACATATCCGAATAAGAAAAAAGATCATGTGTAAAAAGGGTGTAGCTATTGTAGTATACAGTGTGTTAAGTGGATGAGTTATACTGCCACAGGCAGGAATGATTTCCTGTGTCGTTCAGTGGTGCTTTTTGGTAATCTCAGTCTCTTACTAAACATGCTCCTGTGGTTAGCCAGCATGTCATGGAGTGGGTGGGAGGAATTATCCAACATTGTCTTTATCTTGGACAACATTCACCTCTCCGACACCACCTTTAAAGAGTCCAGCTCCATACCCACAACATTGCAGGCCTTGTTGATCAGTTTATTGAGTCTGTTAGCATCAGCAACCCTCAATCTGCTCCCCCAGCATGCAACAGCGTAGAGGATTGCACTGGCCATAACAGACTCATAGAAAATCCCGAGCATTGAATTCAGGTGTTCTAATCACTTCCATGGTCACGGGTGTGTAAAATCAAGAAGCTAGGCATGCAGACTGAATGAATGGGTCACTCTCAGGAGCTCATTGATTGGAGTGTGGTAATCTGATAGGATGCCACCTGTACAACTAGTACAGTTACGAAATCTCCTCACTACTAAATATTCAACAGTCAACTGTTAGTTGTATAATAAAAAAGTGAAAGCAGCTCAGCCACAGAGTCGTAGGGCCTGTAAAAGATCACAGAGCAGGGTCAGTGGATGCTGAGGTGCAAAGTGTGCAGAGGTCAGCAACTTTCTGCAGAGTCAGTCGCTACAGACCTCCAAATTTCATGTAGCCTTCAGATTGGGTCAAGAACATGGTGTAGAGAGCTTCATGCAATGAGTTTCGACCCCAGTTTGGGGTCGGCCCTTCCTCTTGCGACATGACTGCGCACCAGTGCACGAAGCAAGGTCCATAAAGACATGAATGAGCCAGTTTGTTGTGGACGAACTTGACTGGCCTGAGTCCTGACCTCAACATGATAAAAAGGCGTTTGGGAAGAATTAGAATGGAGACTGTGAACCAGGCCTTATGTGTCTAATCTCACAAATTCACTTCTGGAAAAATGGTCAAAAGTTTCCATAAACACCTAAACCTTGTGGAAAGCCTTCCCAGAAGAGTTGAATTGTTTTAGCTGCAGAGGGTGGCTGACATTATGTTAAACCCTATGGATCAAAAATGTAACTCAAATTCAAACTGCGTGTGAAGGGAGGCGAGCAAACACTTTTGGTCTCTCTAATGGAGAAAGAGCAAGCAGTATTGTGACAGAGGTCTTGATGGCTCCGGTGGTGAATACAATGGGAACAAGTGTACTTAAAGCTGTAGCTCCACCTGCACAAATCCTCTTCATTGTATTTATGAAAAAAAAAAAAAAAACTAGACGAACAGGTTCACCGACTCTCTCTCTGACCAGTGTTAAGACAGACGGTCATTGTGGGTGCAGCTTTGCAATGATGTAACTGTCAGCGTGACTGAAACTGCATCCAGGGCCTGGGGCTTGGTGCTTTGGTTGTGACATACTCATTTAACAATAATGACTACAAAAGTGACACAGATGTTTATTTATTTTGTTGTTCTTGTTAAGTTTACTATGTTCCCAGACCATCGGTCATACAATAACCAAAGCTTCAGGTGGTGCACCACTCAGCCCAAGTCAAAAAGATGAATGTATGCATGCACAGTATATAGTTCATATGGATCAGAAGAACTAGAAGATGTATTCCAGAACAAAATTAGTTGGAAAGCAGTCCTGGAAAAAGTCTTTGTGCTGACCTTCAGATTCTCTGTAGAAAGATGGAAGGATGCAGAACAAACCACTTACAGACTTTGTGACCATGAGTTTCATAGCTGTTTTCAGCTTAATATTTATTAAAAAAAAATTCAAGCTAGAGGATAAGCATAAAATACTAAAAACAAATTGCTATTAAAATTGACACAACTACCAGGAGTCAACTACCAGGAATAAGTACTTAAAGTGCAGCTGTGACTCACTTAATGGCATTACACATGGTTCCAACTGCATTGAGAGGGACACTGAAAAGGACTTTTTCTTCTGATATTAATAAATATTGCTGGAAATTTCCCATTTCCCAAATGTACCTATCCGAATAGCCAAAATTCGCTGACCTGCAGAACTCTTTAGCTTTTTACAACTGGACTTAATTATTTTGTGTTTTGTTTTTTAATATCAGGGAGTTCAGATTGTGTTCAGCTCATGATCGATCAAGGAGCTTACATGGAGGCCCATGACTGCCACTATGGGACACCGCTCCATGTAGCCTGCGCCAGGCAGCATTATGACTGCGCCAAAGTAATCCTCAACGCAGGTGAGTCCAGAGCCTGTGCAACAAAGCAGGATTTGGGCTTATCAGGGCAACTTCAGGTTGGCTCACTTAGGTTATATTGCCATGGTAACTTAAGCTGTGAATCGTAATTCTCTGGAAAATAGAGCTCAAATAGCAGGAGGTTCAGTTGTTTTTTTTGATGGTATGTCTTTTTTTTTCTTTTTTTTTATTCCCTGAGGAGCATATTAAATTGCATTCAAAAATCTATAATGACTATAGATTCTTGAATCTATCTTTATTTCCAGTTGGCGGCAACAATTTTGCAGCCATTTTTAGCCTTGTGTAGCTTTAGCAGTACGGTATTTTTTGGACTCTAAGGCGCACTTAAAATCCTTTAATTTTCACAAAAATCGACAGTGCGCCTTACAATCCATTGTGCCTTCTACATGAATTCTGGTTGTGCTTACTGACCTCGAACCGATTTTATAATTAAGCCAGTATTTGGATTCTATTC
Source organism: Hemichromis elongatus (assembly GCA_015108515.1). Taxonomy (NCBI): domain Eukaryota; kingdom Metazoa; phylum Chordata; class Actinopteri; order Cichliformes; family Cichlidae; genus Hemichromis; species Hemichromis elongatus. The sequence goes on from VUQR01033013.1 coordinate 8,641, forward strand.
TTTATATTTATTCTTTACTCACAGACCATTAAACACCACTGGGGCTGCAACTCTCTCTTACACATTAGTTTAATGATATACATTAATGTAAATAAGTCTTAGGCTACTCCTTACTTTATATTTTTCTGCCAATTAGGCAGATATTCTTCGACTATCTTTTTTTAAAGTGGTCTAGAGCAATAGTTCTCTAGGCTTGTTTTTCTTTGCATATTGGTTGCTTTTTCACTCATTTTCAGTCCAGTCCTTGTATCAAACCTTTTTCATGAGATTGTTTTCTTGCTTAAACCACTGAAGACTATGACTCATTCAAGCATAAAAAAATGCCTAATTTAAGAATGAACCAGTCTCATGTTTGCGCTGAAAAAGTTGGTATGTTTAAGCACTTTAAGCACCCTGTTGGGTAAAACTAATCATTTCTTCATATTTCTTTATATTAATCCATGATAAATGCTAAAGATAACCCAGTTTGGCAGGCATAATATAGCATTTTCGCAAAAATCACAGGATGTGAGAAATGCATCTGACCCTTCAGCTCATCATTTTTTTTTCCAAATTGGTGGCAACACGTCTTATAGATGGTTTGAATCATCAACATATACAGACAAGGTCAGGAGTGAGGCATAACGGTGTCTACAGCCATCTGTAAAACACGGGGAGGCTGTGTCACAGTTTGAGTGTGCATTTCAGCCAGTGTATTTGGAAATGGTTTTGAACTTGATGGATTTATGATTGCAAAAAATTATCATCAGATTTTGATCCACAATGCAATACTATCTAGAAAATATTTGTTGGCAGCTGCTTGATAACCTGACAATCACCCCTAAAACATACCAGGATAGAAGAGACACAATGGAATACGGCCATGGTCATGGATAGGCCTCCCCAGAGCCCGGACATCAACAATATTGAAACAATGTGGAATTATCTTGACAGAAAGTGGAACATTGGAATGTCCTTCAGAAATCTGGAAACTATTCTTTAAGAAATTACAAGAAAGGTTAACTAACAGTTCACACTGTGTTGAAAAATAAAGGTAATCAAACTATATACAGATATTCAAGTTTGTTAGAACTGTCTAAACTCTGTTTGTGCCTTATAGACTCTATGGCCATGTATAAATGTTTCAGTAAATCACTCCACCTACTACCTGCCTCACTTCACCGCATTTTTCTACCAAAATATGAAGAATTGAGGGGTAGCTTGAGACCTTTGCACAGTACTCCTACAGTCATACAGGACTTTTAATACTAATCTACTGTACAGTACAGTGAGTTTTCTGCTCACACTTTGTTTGTTGTTGATGTTTTTACTTTAGTATAGCTGTCTCATATTGTTCCAATATAAAATCTATTGTACATATAACATGGTAATGCCATTTATGTAACTCTAAGTCTAAAACTTAAATTGGCATAGCATGCAGGTTACCGACAATGAATCCTAATGAAAGTTCACATTTTAAAACTTTTTCTGAATAAACTGAAAAATAATTTTCCATACAGTCAAGTTTTACCATCACAGCTTAACCACAAACGGGTCATCTAAACACAGGAAGTTGACTTCTCTTTGTTGTTATGCGAAGCACTTTAGACTTTGAGCGTGGGCCTCGTCTTACAGTATGGATCCTCTAATAATGATTTTATTAGTTTCACCCTTCAAATGTCTGTCAGTAGTAGCAGTTACAAGCAGACCCCACTGAATGCGAAGCTTCCTCTCTTATCTGTGCAGAGAGCTAGCTGTCTGTTTTTATGACTTCAGATTAAAGGAAGGAAGGGTAAAACAACTTTGCAGCAAATGCTAGCTTCTGATGTGTTTTTTGTACTACATTTAGGCTTAAGTCGGCAAACAACATTGACATTAATGGACTTACTAAAAAGGACCTGCAGCCATGACCAGGATATTTATATTTTTTTTATTGTGATATTTAGTGTCAAATATATTTTCTTGCTTTATAAAGTGATTATGATGTTAATTTCGATAAAAACCACAACCTTGGCCATCAGCGGCAGTTTACTCACTTTTGGAAGTTTGTTTTCCTTTTTGAAAGGGGCAAACGTGAACGCTGCTAAGCTCCACGAGACGGCTCTTCATCACGCAGCCAAGGCAAAAAACACAGATTTGATTGAGTTGCTTATGGAGTTTGGGGGAAATGTGTACGCCAGGGATAACCTGAACAAGAAACCTATCCACTACACCACTTTGGGATCCCCATCGTATCTCTGCCTCGAGTTCTATGAGAGTGAGTAGCCACCTAGAGAGTACATCCTGTTTATTTTAGTCCACTGAGAAATCTGGTGATGCATAACTTGAGATGGCTTTTTCTGTCTTAGATAACCCCCTGAGTTTACAGCAGATCAGCAGGGTGGCGGTGAGGAGGATTCTCGGCACAAGAGTGCATAAAGTTATTTCCAGGTTGGACTTGCCCAATCGTATCATAAGCTTCCTCTCTTACATTCCGGCTCCAGTCATTGAAATTTAATAGCTAGTTGCATCGGCTGTTCCTGTGGCCCTTTCTTCTGAAAGTCATGTGACTAGATGTTGGAGCTGGAAGCGATACCACACAGATGTCTTAACATTTTGCAGACTAGATGGGTTTATAGATTTTTGTTTCATCTTTTTCGATTAAATGTGATGACTTTTTGTCTAAGCAAACTGAAAATGAGACATTTTTTAAATTATTCTGATAATCGGGAAGCAGTATTTAGCCTTGATATTCTACGTAGTTGGCAAACTGCAGCCTACCTGTGCATCAAATGAATGTTAGGTCCAATGTTTGTTTTTTTTATGCCCTTTTCTTCTAATTTGCCCCATCCAATACTGAGAAAAATCTCTTTGCTCCTTCTACTGTTCAGCGTTTAGTCCTTGGCAGGTTTAGCACAATTTTGGCAAGCGATTAGCTTTTCTTTGCGAAGACCAAAAGATAAATTTTTTGCCATTTAAGGCCATGCACAGTAAGTGTCAACCTCACACAGGGGGTTTCCAAATTTTCGATCTCCTTTCCGAACAGTGTGGGTGTGTGCTGACTTGTCTGGCACGCTCCTGTTGTGCATTTGTTGCAACAGGCCAAGTTCCACCTTTAATATCCATTATTAGTAGTTTTGATTTCATGTACTTCCCCCCTCTAATATTGGGTCCACTTTAGCAGAAGTCGTGAATTGGAATCAGTATCGGAGCGCACCTGTGTGCATTCAGAGGCTTTGGCAGCACCAACCATCATTTCACATTTCTTGGAATCATTTGTGTTGTTGTTGATATAACACTGTTTGCTTTCTGGAGCTTGAGATAGTAAGAAAATACTTTTCTTGTTCTTGACTTACTTAGTCAAGTATGTGTGAATATAACTTAAAAAAAAACCCAAATCCTGTAATACCCCATAATACTACATTTTTGTTTTTTGGGAACATGTGGTTTTGATTTCTAGGATTCCATCATTGTATGAATTTGTATATATTCTGTAAGTATTTATTTGGAATGTAAATTTGTACATAATACAGATGGTTCTACCTCTATCAAATATGTGTAAATAAATACCAGATGATTACCAGGCAAATTTAAAATAATGTGGCGTAGTTTTAATTTGACTTCAAGCGTCATTTTTCAAAATAAACTGCCCTCCTCGAAACTTTTCATATTTACAAATGACTTCATTTTATTTAGCATTGACACACTGCATGCAAATTAATGGAAACTAGCACTGGAAGACACATCCACTTAAAAAAAAAAAACAGCAAAAAAAACCCCAAAACATGATCTTAAATATGAAATTTTGTGAATGGTATTACTATTTATAGATCACATCTTTCAGTCACAAAGTAGACTCAAGTACATCGTTGTTACCTTAACATGGAAACGTTTTGAAAATGAGTATTGCCTTAATGGCAGTTTATTGGTTTTTGTGCAAAACTGTTTAAAATGAGCTCAACCAAAACATTGGTCCTTTCGAATTGGCAGAATTGCAAATTAACACCGTGTAGGTGGTTTCACAACAATTGTTCGAATAGGGTGGGGCGAAAAGTGAATCATTACATGTGACCATAAAGGAAAAATCCTCACTGCGGCCCTTCTGAAGGGTCTCTCTGATGACGTGGTATTCATTTAGGGTGGAAAAAAAAATTCTGGTGAAGACTAGAAAAGCAGCTAATGCCTGAAATGATCCTGAAACCTACACCTACACTGAGACAAGAAAAGCATTCATAATGCCTGACTTGCACTTAAACATGACTGGACATGAGCTTGTGTTACAGAGCATGTTAGCTTAACTGTTTTTACAGCAAAAGGGGCAAATACAAAGTATGTTGTCTGTGAACTGAGCCAAAGACTCACCTGGTATAATCACAACTTGCTTGGTGGAACGTTTGGTCGTCAGTGATAAACAAATGTATATTGCTAAAAACAAAGATGACATGCAAAGCTTCATCTGGAGGATGTATACACCAGAATGTAGGAAAAACTAGAACAAGTGCCTTGAGTTGGGGAGAAAAGAAAAGCAGGAAGTGAAAAGAAAAACTATAAAGTAAAACGTAACCTCAGTGCATCTGGATACAGCTCAGCTAGGGCCAAAGTGTCAAAACAAATTAATGTCATTACCCACAGTTTGAGTATTTTAAGCTTGACGTGACGCCACAGCTTCTTCCTGGCTGGACTCGCCTTGTTTTTGTAAAGTTCCCCTCTTACTTAAGAGTGTACAGTAACCTGCAAAACTGGTTTCTTTCTACTCAACAATGCCAGCATGTTCTTCACTCTGAAGAACGTCAACGCACGCCAACAACTGGATGATAATAATGACATTCCGTGAGCTGTCACTGTCTTCTGAATCCAGAACTGATAGTTCCAAAGTTAAGCGCTGGATTAGAAGAAACATGTTTCTGAACCTTTTGGAATCGGCTGCATTTCACTTTGATTATGTGGTCTGCTCTTCATCCAAGGCTCATTAATACATTTGTTTTTGTTTTTTTTACCACACTAAATAATTTGTCTGGGTTTGAAAGTGCATGTGAGTGAATCATCTAAGAGCTTGTTTCAATTAAGGAGATTAAATTGGGAGTGTTGCTTATTATTGACCCTTGACTCGTTTGTCAGCAAAAGATGAGTTGGTTTGAACCTCACCTCGAGCACAACTTTCACAGGACCTCAGAAGTAGCATTTTAGAGGTTCATAAAGCTGGGAAAAGACTACAAAAGCCATTCTAGAGACCAGGATGTTCATCAGTATGCAATAAGACACGTCTTATTCAGAAGGTGTTACTGCTCTCCCTGGGAACTGACATCCTGCAAAGATTATACCAACAGAAAGACACGTAGTTCTGAAAAAGGTGAGGAAGAAGCCAAAGTGGCAGGAGAACATTGCAATAACAAAAAATACCAAATAATATTGGTGGTAATAGAATGACATTAAGAAGAAAACATAAACTAAAACAGTGCTGCTCAAGATTTCAAAAGCTATCTAGATGGTCTACAAAACATCAGGTATTAGTCACTTAGAGGGAAGCACGACGGAGGAACCATCAAAGTTTGAGCTTCTTTGCTTTCCTGATGCCCGAATCCATTGAATCTAGAGAAACGATGAATGGTGACTATAAGGGCAGCAATAGCTGACATAAAACTGGTGGAGCACAGAAGTGAATGGACAGCAGAACGGTTGCAAAAGAAGAAATTCATGTTTTGGAACAACCAAACCAGAGTCCTGACTTTAACCCAATTTGTGATGCTATAGTGGGATGAGAGGAGGGCTTGTGAATCAGGTCATAAACTGAAACTGAAGCACTTTTTTTTAGGTGGAAATTAGCAAGTTATAACTGGTTGCAGGAAACATCCCCTGTTCACGCTGTACATGTATTTTTTCCAATCTGGGCTGTTAATATTCAGTCTGTGTGCTTGATAAAGATTTGAACAAACATTTGAGTGTTAGTTTATTCAGACCTTGTTTTCTTAATAAAGATTAAAACAGCGACCTGCTCTACCTCCCGAAGGCAGTGGATATCCTTTTACCTTCAGCAGACAGTTAACAGTGAGTCATTATTTAATGAAAAGTTAAGTCCTGAGAATTCAAAACTTTTTCCACTTCCCCAAGCTGGCCATTTGATCCTACCTAAACCTCAGCAGCTGTGACCTAGGGGAAGCAGGTGTTCACTGTGTAGGCTTGAGTTATCAGGGCAACGGTCAAGTCAAAAAAATGGAGGTGTGGCAGCTTACCGTTAAGCTTTACGCCGAATACTGCTTTTATAACTCTTCCAATAAGAATACATAATGCTCAACGTTGGCAGTTGTAAGCATCTTTGAGGAAGAGGGTTTCAGTTAGGCTGTGGTGAAGCATCTCACACTGGTGACACATCATCCGCTATAAATACTACTGATCAAAAGCTGCATAAGAGGCCCCCCGAGGCTTTAGTGGAAGTAAATGTTTGCTGCTAAAGCTGCTGTGTGGCTGTCTAATCGAATCAATGACTGATTTAAGCAAAACATCCTTCCAAGTGAAATTCTAATTATCCTTTGAGCATATAAGAATAAAAAATAACTATAAAGTCTTCCAGATTCCTGTTTTTAAATAGTGAGTGAAGAATCAGTTTTTAATGAGATAGAGGAAGTCGGCGTTGTGATGAGCTGTTGTAGGACTCTTCGTGATAATAAGCTTGTTTCCCTAAATGCTTTGAATACATCTTGAACTTTTGCGGCAATTTTCTTTTCGATGACTGCTTGATACCGAATATTGACATATTTGTTGATGTACACCTTATCTGGAGTCACACTGTGTCAGTTTTACAGTGAAAACAAAAGCAACAACAGATATTGAGGTAAAATTTTCTTAAATGTAAATCAGGCTTTGCAGGTGTGTAAAAATGTCATTTTCAATGCAAATCATGTTGGATTTGCATTGAAGCGCTACTACAAGCATTTCACAGCAATTAAAATAAAACAAAAGTCAAACTGGCCTCTGAAATCAAAAAGATTTACCATTAAACTGTCTTTTTTTTTACATTTTGATGCAGGTTATTCAACAGGAGACGTCTTTTAAGAACATTTCGCCTTTCTGGTTTGACATTTCTAAACTAAATCAAATGAACAAACGTGCTTAATGTGATTCATTGTTTGAACAGTAAGTAGAAAGAAACCAGTGTCCATTTTTTTCCTAGCTTCTGTTTGCTTTAAAAGTGTTGCAACACTGCTGAACTGCCCCGTCAACATTAAAAGGAAGCGACTAAAAAGTAAAAAGTACAATCGAAAGGATCTTAGTAACCAGCAAAAAAAAAAAGTCTCAAACTCAGTTTTACCAAATGTTTTATTTTTTTCCTTTTTGATTAACAAATTTCCTTTGAATATTTGATGAATTTGTGACATCCCCCCTTCCCCCCAAAAAACCTTAATACATCTGTGGTCAGTGCTCTCACTCATGTTCTGCTCCCTATCTCGACACTGATCTGAAACACTTAGCCTTGTTTCTTTGGCAGACAGATGAGGCTTCACAATTTCCCCACTTCTTGGTCCCTTATCTTGGCACAGATAACACTTAAAATGAACAGCTTCACACTTGCTGCTTGTTCTAAAGACACACAGTAACATTCTGATCATAACACAAGCCTTAACCAAAAACCAAAGCTGAAGAAGTTTTCAAAGCAGCACAACAGAAGTCCCTACATGTAGCTGCTGTAAACACATATGCAAACAGCACGCTTTTTTTTGGTAAACTAATTACACATTTTTAAGGGCTACAGTTGGATTAACATTTGGACGGTGATGATTAGGAAGCCTTTTCAGTGCAGATGGATAAAAAAGGGAGCTGACAAATGTGACTAAACAGGACACACGTCAAATACATGTAAGAGGAACCCTCTAAATATCTACACTCCAGTTTCCTTCCTCTTCAGTGATCCCTGTAACTTCTGGTCCAGTCTGGTTTTAGAGAGCGTCTGGGGCCTCTGTTTGGGGCCAGAGACGGGAGGACAGTTCTCATATTCCTCTTCCTCACAGACTGTGGCTGAGGTCACAGAGTAGTGGCTTTTTGCTGGGATGTTTTGTCCCCGTTGAACTCTAGCTGGAGCCCCCTGCTGTTGGGACATGGCGGTGCGGAGGCAATTGAGCCACTGCTGCTTGTGGTAGACGTCACTCACGTGCAGTGTGTGGGATTGGCCGTGACAAGGATCCAGAGAGCTCACACGGAAAACATTCTTAGCTAGAGAGGAAGAAAATAAAGGCGGCAGTCAGAAAAATAACACTGATGCTTTGAAGCTGCGGGATTCTGGAAAATCCTTTTTAATGACGCTTAAAAAAAAAAGAAAGGATTTTTCGCCAGCGCATTCGGGATTATAAACTCTGGTCCTATAAGAATTCATAATCTCCCACTCCACCCAACCTCCTCTGCAACACAACACAATGGTACAGACTACTTGTGAGCAAATATAAAAAGGGCTGCCAGTCGTGGCAAGTCAAGTGTGAATTATAACATGACTCAGCAGGTTCACTCTGGTGTGCAGTGTGCTTTAACCCTGTAAAGCCCAAACTATTAAATAGTACCAGAAAATTCTAGTGTTTATTAAAACTACGAACCAGTTAAAATATTTTATTAAATATTAATTAACATTATTTATAATTATGAAAAAAAAAAAAAAATTAGAAATATGGAACACCCAAGCACACTTCGGAAGTGGACCACCCCCCTCTCTCTAGCAGGAGAATATGACTGAGGTTTTAATGGAAGTGGATGAGAAAGAAAGCACGATCCAGCTACTTACTAGGTTCATACATCCATGCATACTGAATATCTTTGGAGTTACAACTAAGACATTTTCAGTTATAAAGGTATTATTTTTTATCAAAAAAGTCTGCATTTCTAATAATTTAGTCTACGAAAAGTTAAAGCACAGAACAAGAAAGAGCTAAAAGTGATTGTCTGATTGAGGGTCTAAAACCCCCAAACTCCTCAAGTTTACACTGATACGAACTCCTGTCTATTATTGAAGCCATCAGAAGTCAACCCACCTTTCTCTCCATTGGTGAAAGCTCCTCTGAAGGACCCGCCCATGCGGATCTCTCCATCCTGCAGGTCCTCAAGGGCCAGGTCCCGAACAGGGATGGGCTGTCGATACACCTGGAAGCAGCTCCTCTCGTTGCGCGTCACCGGCCGGGTCAGAACGAGCAGCTCAGAGAAGAGGAAGACATGCAGCCTCTGAGGTGGCACAGAAACAAAGCGTGAAACTTCAGAATGACACAAACGGCGTGCAGATACGGTAACGAGAAGAAGAATCCATTCTTACCGAGCTGCTCTTGTTCCGCAGCTCGCCATGACACAGAAGTGTCTTACACTTATCTATGAGGGGGTCCCGCTGCTTATCGTCCAGAAACTCCAGTTTGTCAATATAATACTGGCACTCAGACTCCCCCTTTCTCACGTTGATATCGGACAGAATCTCCTGGATTATATTGATCTGAATGACAAAAAGTTATCATAAAATGAAGGTGTATTATATTTGCAACAAATGTGCAAATTGTCAGATTTGATAGAAGGTTATGTAGCATGCAGATAACGTACAGCTCTCTCCAGACTGGTCACGTCTGGGTGATCGGGAGGAGTGTGTCTGAGGATCTCTCGCAGCAGCAGCGGGTATTTTACCAGACGTGAACGAGGGATGTCAAGGAAGCTCCAGAGGTCCAACTTCCTGCTGAAGGGAGACTCCAGACAGCGCTGCAGGAAATCCTGAACCCGCCTGTCCTGCTTTTTCTGGTCCAGCAGGGCTTTGGCGGCAAGCTGGTTGCTGCAGTAGTTTTTGTAGGCGTTCAGACCGGGCAGCTGAGAGAACAACAGATGTTTTACGACATTAAATATACAAATTATTGTCATGTACAGGCATCAAACTATTAAAAGAATGATAGAATAAGTACCAATTCTAGGCGATAATATTTTAACTAGTGAGTTTAGCAATAACATTTGTATTAAAATGTCCTAACTTGGCAAAGCCTGTATAGGACAAACATCCTCTAAATACACTCACTGCTAAATTAATGAGGTACAACTTATGGGATTGGACCCCCTTTTGTAGCAAAGATTTAATAATGTGCTGAACAATCATAGAGGTGCTGCAGATTTGTTGGCTACACATCCAAAACAACAATCGCCTGTTCAAAAACATCCTAAAGATGCTCTCTCGATTTGACTGAGCTCTGGTGTGGGGGCCATTTGAGTTCAGTGAACTCACTGTCAGTGCTGAAGAAAGCCCTTTGAGATGATCTGAAGCTTTGTGGTGTGACTTGACATGTTATCCTGCTGGAAGCAGTCATCAGAAGATGGGCTTATGGTCATAAAAGGATAGCCATGGTCAGCACACCCAAGTAGGCTGTGGTGTTTAAACAAGCGTGCCACAAAAATATTCCTACACTATTATACCACCACCACCGGCCTAAACCGGTGATACAAGGGAGGATGGATTCATGCTTTCATATTGAAATTTTACTCTCCTGTGTCCCTTAAGGGGCTCCATAAAATTTAGACTCGTCAGACCAGTCAACAATCTTCTGTTGTCTAATTTTGGTAACCCGTGTGATCAGTTGTCTGGTCTTAGCCGACAGGATTGGCCCCTAGTGTGGTCTTCTGCTATTGTAGACCATCTGCTTCAAAGTTTTATTTGCTGTGTGTTTACAAATGCTCTTTTGCTTACTGTAGCTGTAATGAATAGCTAAGTTACTTTTGCCTTCCTATCAGCGTAAAGCAGTCTGGCCCTCTACTCTGACCTCGGAAGTTTGAACTTTTCCAGAGTGGTCACATCTGGGTAATCAAGGGAGTGTTTCTCAAGATCATCTTGACCATGTCTACTTGACTAAATGCACTTATTTGTTACCAAGTGAGTGTTTAGTCTCAGGATAATGTTACTGTATTCATACCCAGTCTATCACTATCTGCCCAATCTGTGCTACTGTTCCATCAGGGCCAGTTCCCTCCGTCAGCTTCATCAATAACTCTGCAGAATGTAAAAAAAAAAAAGAGAGACATTTGTTAGCAAAAAACAAACAGCCTTCAGTTTTATATCCAAGTTAGCGAGAGCTCACTTTCGTGTAGAGGGATATATGCATCCAAGTCGCCAAAGATGTGAGCCAGCTCCTCCTCTGTCATGATGGAAAGCTTAAGCATCGGATCGTGGTATGCCTAATTGCAAAAGCAGCAGTTTGAGTAAAAAGGAAGCTAAAATAAAGTGAGGACAAATATTGGATTCTCCTATTTTTACTCAAATATTCTACTAACCTTTCGAGCAAGTTGAAGATCTTCGATGAGGTCCTGCTCTCCCCTGTACAGTTCATAAATTGCCTGAGAATAAAACAAGAACAGGAGGGGTTACTTTCTCAGCTCTCAGCACATTTAAGATGCTTCCCTGACTTAAGGCTGAGCTGCACAACCTCTTGTCTCTTGATCTCTTTTGTTGAGAATGTGCTCTTCTGATGGACGTCCAGCGTCTCCGACCACAGCGTGCTGTTTCTCCGTTTTGTGGGAGTCGGACCTGAAGCCTTGCCGCCAGCTTTGAGTGACATCCCTGGTGACTTGGCATCACGTGATGACATTGACTACGAAAAACAAAGGCTGTTGTTAATCAGGTTTGTATGGTGCAAGTGTTGTTTTTAAGTGTCCCAGCACAGCGCTCACCTGGATAGACTGACCAAAGCGCCGCACTGCTCCATTCTTCGAAGGAGATATCAAGTTGACGAGGGATGAAACTTTGGCAAGTGATCTGACACGCTTGTTACTGGGTTCCTAAAAAAAATACAATTATAATAAAGTAAAACTGTATGCTTTATTTATAATTGAAGCTATTGAGATTTTTAAATAGCTTCACATACAATTTACTCATATTCCTTTCATCTATTTTCTTAAATGCTTATTCTATTGAACAACATGGGGTGCTGAAGCCTCTCCTGGCTGTCATCTCGCATGAAGCGGGGTGCACCATGGACATCACAGACTGAAGTTATATGGTCAAATCTACGAGTTCCCAGAGCAGTTAAACATCTGGATGAAAGGAAACCTACCTTTATGCCTGACTGCTGGGAGCTCTGCTATCATAAAAGTTTCTCTGGACAATTTACTGTGCCTATGTATTTGTGTTACATTTAGATCTAAAGTCTAACTATGTGATCTCCAGTGAAACAAACACTGTGAAATTATATCCATGAACAAAGTGTATGCATGGTTAGATTTCGTCTTGTACTTCATACGGTTCTTCTACACATTTGAGGGAGAATTTCAGCTTTCTCAGCTCTCAGAGGAACTTTGCTCTTGCTTCTACAGCACACAAACATTTGTTGCTGTATCGTGAACGTGGTGATGATAATATGGAGCACATGTGTTTTTTATTAACCACTCGGTGGTTTGATCTATTTTTTTCTCTTAGCTTCTGGGAAAAAAACACAGAGAGATTTATATCTCAAGAAAACTCTAGCTAGACAGCATTTTGAAACATTTCAGTTACCTTACACACTATTATTAAAAAAGAATAAAAGCAAGGCTAATAATAGTAATAAGGCTTTTAAAAATAACAACACAATTGCTTACCAAAAACGGGCATCATTGATTGATTGTATCATTGCTTGATTTTATCACATACCAAGTGTCTCGTAACCTACCTAAAGGGGTTAACTGTTTTTAACACATCTACTTTTTTTAATGTTACATATGTTGTATAGAGAGTGTAAATGCTACGCTGATGTGCAAAACTGAACCCAGAATTCATGGTAATCACAGCACCAAGAGACGAACTGCTCGCATATTCTTTCAGTTATTTCCTTTGCCGATCTGAGGCATAGCAGGATTATCCTCAGCCTGCATGACTCAGGCTGCCTGTGATGACAACCTGAGTCATGCAGAAGGATTAAAGTTTACTGCAGGGATGCACTCAAGTGCGCTGACTCTCACCTTGAGGTCGAAGCTGGACAGGCTGACGGTGTCATCCTCCTTCTCTTTGCGCTTTCTTTTCTGCAGCAACAAAACATAAGACAGCGGTGACTTTTAAAAGCTTGATGAGTGTTTAAACAACAGATCAGGAGCATCTCTTATATAAACATAACAACCACAGTCTAAAATGTTATCCTGCTACCCATGACCAGATACGGTATGTATACGGAGGTTTCCAGGCTCAGATTGGGTCTTTAAGAGGAGACTACTCATGGCAGTGTTCTCTGTCACACACAATGAGTCCATATTGTGTTATTATTTGACTGAAAATTATAGATGTCCCCATTATTTGTGACAGGTGTAAAAATAAGCCGCAGCACAACCTTTTACAGGCTCAGACCTTCTGGAGAACTACTAGAATTGAACCTGCTTGATTGTTTTTCTTCTTAAATGTTATTACTGTGATGTTCATGATTTTTAATGTTGGATAAAAACCCCCAAAACGTCTCTGGGAAAGTTTTAGGAAAGCCATAAAATATATAAGAGATAATTGTGTTAACATGAACTCACTAGGCTGAAATCCCACGGAGTCCCAGGAGTGAGGAAAGTGAAGGAGCTGCCTCTCTGCAGTGGTGGTCTGTGGGAAATTAAACAAATCATGTTTGGCCTTGCACAATGAAAACACGTCTATAGCACGGTTGTTACACAATGGCAGCTTTTCATATTCTGGTTAGACAACTTATTAACACGGTCAGCAAAAATCTGCGAGGCTTACAGCATTACATGGATGCAATTTGTGATACTTTCTGTTGCAGCTATGTTTCAGATATGTGCTCTGGGATGACTGAGGCACAGTAAAGCCATATAAGGAGCTGTGTGGTTCTGTGCTGCTACTTGTCAATTATGGTGACAAAACAATGAAACTACACAGTTTCTGTCAAGGTCAAAGCCAAGGGGCAGCTGCACCCACTACTGCAAAACCCCACTAACAGTGATCATGACTCAGAGGCACGAGTACAACCAGTACGGTAAAAGTTGCATTTTGTTGAGAGTCATAAGATCTGATTTACTGACGTCATGTTAACAATTGTTAACAGTCACCACTTTCTAGGAAAACACAGTTGGAGCCGATCATACTTTTTGTAATCCATATTTGATATTATGCTGTTTGCATTTTTTGCAAGTCTGCAAGTACAAATACAGGTGCAGTGCATGCCCAACAAATCAAAGCCACAGTATGCTAATCAAAATAAAGCATTATAAAGCAGGAAGCTCAAAAAAATAACAATGTTTTATAACTTAAACATCTATATAGTGGTTATAATGCACATGTAATATTAGCCTTAAATGATTTGGGGAATTTTTTTTTTAAAGTCAAGCCCAGTTTAATATTTAGAATGTAATAACTTATGATCAAAAGATGTAATCTCATAAACACATGTGGGCTAACCTTAACCCACATATATGTTATTGTTGGGTGTATATACAGTTGTTTTGGGTCACTTCTGATTGGTGCAAATGAACCCTTACGTAAGGAAAAAGATCAAGAATCTGGAGATTCACACAAAGTGCATGTTGCAATCCAGGATGAAATGTGTAGACTAACTGCAGCTTTTGTAGTCTACCAAATGCCCAAATTGCAATTTCAACTTGAAAAAATTATTTGACCCTAAATGATATACCAAATATAATTCTTTTGCATAGGTCTGATTACAATATCTCTCCACCTGTTGTATTTTGACAGTAATTCATTTGCAATAAAAGAAACGAACACCTAGTAAACAAAGTTTTTCCCCTCCCCACAACAAATAAAGATGTATTTTACTGAGGGTAACGTTATTAAACATTATTAAAGGCAGATAATGTCTACTGCCCAGGAAACTGTACAAATCATAAATCACACATACATATGCATGCAAAAATTAAATTAATTCTCTCTTTATTAAAACAATATAAGCAGACGTATGTGTAATCTCCGTTGATTGGATGGTGCACTTGAACGCACCTTTTGCCAGTTACAATACCAGCCCTGCCCGTCACAATTAGCCGACCGGGTAATGCTGTCTCTGGATGAAATATTTGCTATAGTCGGACTATATTGGAAAGTGCTGGCAAGTAAATAGTTATGCTATCACCTTTTCGCAGCTACGTGCTTCTTTGAGCTGTTTCTTCGCAGGGTTTGAGGCGAGGGCTCCGCAGCGCTGATGATACTGGTCGTAGACGTCCTCGATGACATCCTGCGAAGTGTGTGTCGTTTGTTTTCCGTCGCGTTTCCGCTTAATTCTTCGTTTTCTTCCATTTTCCTTGGCTGTACGTTGTGAGATGAGTTATGCCCGAATTTTTTTATGACTAAGCGAAGAAGATAGAAAAAACAAACCTGTGAAAACTGGCCCAATACATACAAAGAAAACAGAAGATCGATGACAACAGAACACACAGCACGGCGGAAGTTTGAATATGGCGGATTCTTGGAAATGGACCAATCAGGATACGTCTCGGAGCCCTGCTGCTAGACTACCAGGAGGTGGGAGTGGCCAGTCTGAGCTCGTCCGAATCAGTCATTGGTCCGAAGACATTTGTTAATGAAAGATAATGAAAACAGCCTATCAGAGTTAGCGGGCTGCACAAAACCCGCAGTATGAATTGTCAAGAATATACGGATCCACCTGGAACTTACGAAGTAGTAAAAATAGAAGCAATGTGAGATACAATGACATTTCAGTAGCACAAGGAAAAAGCATGACTTAACACGTTACCCGAGGAAAATAACAGCATATTTGTAATCCAGAATTTGCTTGTTGCCTGACGTAACAAGCAAATTCTCAAGCCTTTCTCGCGACGGATGAGTTAGCTTAGTCAGTTTTTAGATATTATTTTCTAAAAATTTCAAACCCCCTTTATTATAAAAATAAAATTCAAAATAATAATTGCTCCTCTTCAGCCGCTCAGACTCACGCTCCTCCACAATCCACGCCAGTGCCGTGGAGTCAAAAAGGAGCCCTATGCTTTAAAAAGTGGCACATAGAACCAGGCTGAATAACAACAACCCACATTCATCAATAATAACAAAATAATGAGAATGAAAAAATTATAGAATTATATAAAATTACAAAAGTAATAAATATAAAATAATGTATTTATGCTGATTCAGTTTGTTTGACTATCCACTCCATTCTATCCACTGGGGCTCTATCCAGAAAGCCTGCTCATGTAGTCCAAAGACATGCTAATTTGATTAGTTGGTTATTCTGAATTGGCTAAAGATGAATGCTTGCCTGACTCTCTGTGTTAGCTCTATGACGGACTGGGAAAGTGTGGGGTGTGGTCAGCTCAGATAACCTCCAGTGAGCCCACATCCTTGTATGGAGACATTTTTGACAAACTTGACACTATCAGAAATACCACATATGGAAAATTGAAAACTTGACACTGAAAACATTAAATATTCTCAGAAGATTTTCAGAAAAAACGCAGGGATGTCGATTTTTATGGTCTTCAGGTAGAACAAATTAGACTGTGAAGTCGAGTTAATCATATGGATTGATTTTTAGACACCTGGATATGATCCTCCCTGAGTGCAAATGTCTTTAGTACAGAGAAAAACAGGAACTTTTCTGTTATTTCAGTTTTTATCCATTACTTAGTGTAGTATGAATGGCAGTGTTTTTTGTTTGTTTGTTTTTTTGTTTTTTTTAAGGTGTGGGTCTTTTGGACTTATAGATTTAGAATCTAAAACTGGGTACTTGGAAAACTGAAAACACATTTGTTTCTTTGTTGATAATACTCATAATGCGTGAAGTAAAGCAAATTCTTATTTGGTTTGCTGACTTTAATTTAATTTATTTTTCAAAAGAGGAGCAACCACATTCACTTTGATTCAGATGAGCTCTTTGACTCCAACTGGCATACACTCATGAACCAGGTGATGATTGTTCTGAATATACTGACACGAGTGACGTTACTCTGCCACGTGACAAGAAAAACAGCACCTTAACCGAAAGATGATGGATGATCTCTGTTCTCTTTTATAGTTCAAGATAAAAACATTAGCTGTGAAGGGGGAATTAAACAATTGCCTGCAATAGAATTTCTGTTACTAACATAAGGGCTGCAAAGTTATTTTGCTTATTCGTTGGCCTAGCAGGTATGCTTCAGATATGATCTTCTCACAATATAAAATCCCACAAAAATAGATTTTATTTGCACAGATTTGTGTTATTTGGATGCATTTCCAAATAAATATACAAAAGACTAGTTTTCTTTTATTTTACATTCAAATAAAAGTTTTTAAAGTGTTAAATTAGTCTGAAGCTAATGATCTAAGTTCCTGACAAATGAGTTTAAAAAATTATAAGAAATAAGAAATGCAGTGCTGCTGATGCAGCAGCTGGTCTGCAAATGATCTGAAGCACATAATTATTTTGATTACTGATTCATTGAGTTTGTAATTTTTCTTTCCATGGTATTTCTACCTGAAACACTATTCAGTAATGTTGGGCTCAGAATCACCTACAAGACAATCCTCGGATGCTATTACTATCATACTATAAACAGCAGAACAGTTGGGACATCACAATAGATGATGAATTGGATTTGAGTTATGAAAACTCACCTAGCAGAATAAAAAACCCTTCCAGGCCGTATTCCGCACAGATGTGTCTGTATACTATTCTGGCCACTTGGTATGGCGTTCCATGTATGCCTTGCCTGCTAACATCTTGCACCCTGCTGTTTTGTGCTGGATTGTCTCAGGGGCTCTTGTGCTCAGGGCTTGTTCTTGTGCTGCTATGACTAGTGCCTCTGTGCTGTCTTTCAGTCCAGCTTTGTCCAGCCACTTGTAGAATTTCTGGATATAAGCCACCTCTGCTATCTGCCGGTGGTACATACCATTGCAGGGGCCTGTCCTTCCATGATGGTTCCTCATCTTCCTCCTCTTTCTTGGGTTTCTGCTGTCTGAGGTATTCACTGAGCATGCTGTCAGTTTGGGCCATCTTTGAAATGTATCTGTGGATGTGTGTTGTCTCATCCTGGACTGTGGTGCTGACACTCACCAGTCCCCGGCCTTCTTCCTTCCGCTTAGCGTACAGCCTCAGGGTGCTGGACTTGGGGTGAAACCCTCCGTGCATGGTCAGGAGCTTTCTTGTCTTGATGTCAGTGGCTTTTATCTCCTCCTTTGGCCAGCTTATTATCCCAGCAGTGTACCTCATCACGGGCAGGGCGTAGGTGTTAATATCCCGGATCTTGTTCCTACCATTCAGCTGACTCCTCAGGACTTGCCTGACTCTATGCAGGTACTTGGTGGTTGCAGCTTTCCTAGCGGCCTCTTCATGATTCCTATTTGCCTGTGGGATCCCCAAGTACTTGTAGCTGTCCTCTATGTCTCTATGTCTGCAATGTTGCCTTCTGGTAGTTCGATCCTCTCA